>JAFELO010000065.1:339045-354211 GCA_017140195.1 Eumaeus atala
GGTGGCGCTCGATTCCCTTCGTGTTTGTCCCCTGTATTGTTATTGTTATTTTACTTAGGACTGGAAGTATCTCATTACATTTTACTTAAAATATTATTAGAACTATCATAATTACCATGCCGACGCGTAAACCAATGGGCCTATCTATATAGTTACATAATGACAAATAACTCACTTGATAGCGCCGTAAAGTTTTCGTGCGGTTTATGAGTAGCCGGTGGCCCACGGGGGAAGGGTGAAAAGGAGGGTAACGCATCGGAATAATTACGCCGATGTTCATGGGCGTCGGTAGTCGTTGAGTTTTCGTTTGTCCCCCTGTACTATAGAAAAAAATATCATTAAAATGAAAGTCACAAAAGGGAGTCAAAATTGTTATATACTTATATTATGTGGAGATGACGTATGGTGGGCGACGTCACTATCCCAAGGGATAGACTCTAGGTGACATCACAGAGGTACACACCCAAGGTGTCCTCATCTCAAGGCCAAGGGCCGTTCTGGATATTGTACGAACACAGCCATAAGCTGTCACAGCTGCCATCACAAGACAGACTTCCCTACTCCATCTATATTATTTGTATGGTTTGGGCTCATTACATCATTTTAAGATATTCTGTCCGTTTCAAAAGCTTGTTCTTAGTTTCTAAGCTCGCATAGCAAAACATGCTTAAACTGCTTGTGAACTCACAAGTTACAACAAATTGAGATTTTTAGATAACACCGAGTCCTCTTCGTAATCTTCAAAATTGAGTCTCCACTTATCACACACATATTTCGTCTTAACATCCTAAAGTTTATGGGAAAACAAAACATTTACAAGTAACCGCAATATTTGATATTAACAAAAATATATATTTGGCAAACTTTTGAGTAGTAATGTAATACTGATGAGGCCCATGTCTAGCAGTGGATGTCGTCCAGCCCATGATGGTGAGTAATAATGTGTTAATGTACATTATTTGTAATAATAGTTCAATTTCTTTTACATATGAAATTCATTTACCCGAATGCCAGCACGGCTCTGTACTTCCAATTAAGACGTTGCTAGAACGATAAAACTTGGACCTTTCAAGGGATTTTTTATAGTTGGTATAATGGAAGAAAACAACTAATTTGTTGACTAGCGACGCTCATCAATATCCTCAGCATCTTTATTCCACCCGTCTCTAATCTCTGTCACTAGATAAAGCGGGGTGCTGTTAGTAATAAATAAAAAAAGCATTTATGTAATACTTAGGAAGTAAGTATCATACAGCTACTTGGCAATAGACACCCATAAATTACAATTACATTAAATCACGTTCATAATAAAATAAACTAATACACAATCATAATAATAACAATTAACTTAATTTATTACTATTTTCTGGGGTATATCTATCGCAACTATAATAGTAACCTGTTTGTACCACCCGCCTGTGGTGGCAGGAGTGATGGTAGGTATGATAGTGCGACGAACTCTTCCAGACCCCACGATAATGCAAAGTCAACTTTGGCTATCGCGCGTGTACTGTCCGTCTTGTTAAAGAGGGAGGGGATGGCGGGGCGAGCGGACCTGTTCCCCTCGGCCAAGATAATAATATTTACTGAAACTACTAATTTTAAAAAACTATCGGGATGCATCCTTCCCATCTACGGAAAAGTAGGGGGGGGGGCTGTCTCCCTATAAACCACAATCTCACCTAGACTATCGCCAACGTGTCATAGTAACGGATGAAGCTTCACTAGACACTTCCGCCAGTACAGAACATTCGAAAAGAAGTAAATTGCGAACCCGTCTAATTAATTATATAGTAATTCCCCAAGTATCTATTCGAATGGAATACATTTCCTTCAAACATGTCAACACGACAAGGACGTTAGCTGCTGATCAATTACACGACCTTCCACTAAGACCCCTTATCAAGATGGCGTGACCGCTTGAGACGGTACAAACCTACTTACCAGCCCCCTTAACAATAAAGTAACATAAAGGAGAAAACACGACCGCGTTACTAAAACAGCCTCATTCCGGGAGCGATACCGTCGGTTGTTTCTAATTATAATTAATTACGTAAGCGTATTAATTAAGTAATTAACATAAGAAGTGAATATATATCTCAGTTACAACATCTGACCTGACGTCAAATTAACGCTATAGTACAGTGCACCGACGTTGTAACGCAATTGGGCAAGCGCGGGAAGGTGAAGGAGAATGGGTAGGGGCTTCACATTCCAGCGAGGTTTGTAGACAATGAGACCGTGTGTAATGAATCTCTGTAAAGTTTGACAAGTTTACCTTAGGTTTAATTGAGAATATATTAGTTTTAGATTATAATTCGAACCGACAAATTTATCATGCATGAAAAGCATCATGATGCACTTCAACTGCGTGCAATTAAATAGTTTCACACCATTTACCCCTACATAGGCCTACTCTATATTGTCGGTTGTCTAACATTACTTGAAATTCTTGTAATCTATTCAAAGGAGCCTGCTATGTGCAAATTTGTGCTGTTATTAAATATAAGAGATGAATCATGTGGAATGTCTGTGGGTGTTTGTAGTCTTTTAAAGGATCCATCTGCTTGTTTGGCCAGTTGTATTATAGTACAGATACAGTAATAAGAAAATACTATAATTTAGCAATAATCAGAACTAACAAGGGTTTACAACCTCCCATTAAAGTATGCTTAAAGTCGTAATGCAATTCAGTCTACCAAACTTATACATATATATAAAACTAGCATTCCGTCCTCCTATTTCACACGGATTTTTCGTGAAATATGGCAAAAAATCATAGATTAAAAAAATATAAAAATCATAAATTTTAAATTCGGCCTCGCTACACGTTACATTGACAACAAATTAAATTTATGACGGAAAATGTTTTTCACACTTTGGTTACATTACCGAAGTTTTCATAATGATCAAAAAATGTTATAGAAAATGTTATTTAGCCTATTTTCAACACGGACAGTACAGGATTGTAATAGTAAAAGATTTTTCGAATCGGCCCAGTAGTTTTGGAGTTTATTCAATGCAAGCTAACAAACAAAACAAGTTTCCTCTTTATAACATTAGTACAGACAAACTCCCCAAAGACGATTTTTATCGCGGCTTCTTAAATTATTTACATAAGCTAGTGCTGCGGCTAGTGTTACATAAGTGTGAAATCTACTTGTTGGTATATAGACGGTTATATTCATCATTGGATTGGGAATTATTTCCCAGACTTATGTTATGCATGAATGTTATGATGATGTTATGGATTATGTTATGCATGATCAGTATATTGTTAATTGTTATTGGAAACTGAAAGGTACTTAATGTAAGTATTACGCCCAAGTTGTACAATATTACAGGGAAACGGATAATAGAGGTATGGGCACATTGAACTCGAGTTGACGACCCTCCTAGCTTAAGGACGGTATGATCTGCTATCTCGGGTTCGAATACTGACAGTGGAATGAGTTTACGGATCTCCGATATGTATTTATTAAAACATCTTACTAGGAGGAAACGATCAGTCGGAGCCTCTTTCTACGACTACCGACGCCCATGAACATCCACATAATTACTACGCCGTTGCGTTGCCCTCCTCCTCCCCACAATAGGGGCACAGGCTACTCACAAACCGCACGGAACGCGACACTGAAGATGTCACTTTACGGCGGTATTATATGAGAGAGAGGTACTTACCCGGTCGTGCGGGCCCATTTATCTACGACATTGTAGCGTCATGTACTATGCATGGCATTGCCTCCTCCTATGTCGCATGGCTGTACCTCCTTCTAAAAGCCTTGTGTGGAGGAGGGAGACGCACATGCACGACAATGCGAATGTCTTTGGGGGGTTGGTACTCGTCAGAATGATACAATTGCTCATTTGATCACTCCTGAAAGAAATACCTTAACAAGCCCTAGTTTATAAAAAAGATTGTATGCAAGTGTAAATTTGTCAAATTTTTACGTTTGAGTCCGCCTCTGAGCCTGCTGGCATGTTTGTTATGCAAATATATTTTTACAAAAAAAATAAATACGAGGGTACATACCTCGTCCCCTCCAATGGGCCACTGGCTACTTACAGACTGTACAAAACACGACGCTGTATCGTGTATGCGAGCGGTACCTCAACCTCCAACTCGACTTCAGTGTCTAGTACTACTACTGAAATACTCAGCTGAATACATCATGATTAACTCGTTAAAGTAGTTGGATTTCGCTTACTTCTTTCTCACTTGTTGCCAAATGTCTTTAACCTCTTCTTTGTTGACGCGGGGAAATGTACTTACGTACCTTCACTGACCCTGAACTGGACTCAAGTTGTGTGTGGGGCTCGCGGCACATTATAGTGTCAAATACCCGAAAAAATCACCGCGAGGTCCAATCGTGCCGCTTTGGTGAGGTGCCCCGAAATAATAAATCATCAGGGCACCTCAACGGCTAGTCAGTCCCCTAAGTGCCGATTCCACCTCCACAGTTGGGGTTCTCCCACACTAAAGAACACGCCCAACGCAATGGGGTGAGGTTCCAATCTCACCCCTTTGCCCCGTGCGTAAAAGCACCTCCTCCTATTGCCCTTTGTCCCCTTCTCTTATAAGAGGGGGTACAAACAGCTACACTTCACCCGGTCTTTAGCCCCCTCTTCCTGTTGCAAAGTAGATCCCGCGGTTCAAGTGGCTCAGCCTGGGTTCACCTCGGGCTACTGAGCACCACCGCCAGGACAAGGTCTTGAACCATGGTAGGGAAATATCAGGAACCTAGATCACCGGGGCGTAACCTTTAGGTTTTATCGATTCCCATTTATTTTGAGGCATCGAACCCAAAAAATACAGTTTCACTGGTTTCTCTCGTTCTTAACTTTGAAATTGTTCATAAATTTTACACCCATTTACATGTGAGATATTTCGCCTGTAAATTATTTAAAACGCGTCCATATTACAAACACAAATACGTTCCCAGGCAGCGCTGCTTGTGTTTCATGCATCTAGGAGTATACATATACATATATAAATCACATGTTTAAACACGTTTACGCTCATTAGGGACAGGCGAAACGAGCCGGCGTAATCGAGGTGGTAAAGTGACGCGTTTCATGCGGTGATTGTTTCGGGTGCCCCATTGGATACATGGGCTGAAGGAAATCAACGCATCTGTAGAAGCAGATTTTTAGAGCCTTCGGATGGATGCTACATGACCACGTTTTCTCGTTTGACCCCATGTGCTTTCGAAATAATTTTTTTATCACTCGCTCCCACGATCATACGAAATAGTCTTCCCTCCTGAAGTGAATTGTGATTAAGCCTAATACTTCTCTCCACTCTTTACTCTTTCCTACTTTCTAATATAGTCTCACAAATTACAGGAACCATGAAGTATACTTATACTTATTCATACATTTCTAACAAAATAGAACAGAATGGAACATAATAGAACAGAATAGAACAGAATAGAACAGAATAGAACAGAATAGAGCGGAATAGAACAGAATAGAGTGGAATAGAACAGAATGGAACATAATGGAACATAATGGAACGGAACGGAACGGAACGGAACGGAACGGAACGGAACGGAACGGAACTGAACGGAACTGAACGGAACTGAACGGAACTGAACGGAACTGAACGGAACTGAACGGAACTGAACGGAACTGAACGGAACTGAACTGAACTGAACGGAACTGAACGGAACTGAACGGAACTGAACGGAACTGAACGGAACTGAACTGAACTGAACTGAACTGAACTGAACTGAACTGAACTGAACTGAACTGAACTGAACTGAACTGAACTGAACTGAACTGAACTGAACTGAACGGAACGGAACGGAACGGAACGGAACGGAACGGAACGGAACGGAACGGAACGGAACGGAACGGAACGGAACGGAACGGAATGGAACGGAATATAACAGAATAGAACAGAACAGAATAGAACAGAATAGAATAGATTAGAACAAAATAGATCAGAATAAAACAAAATAGAACAGAATAGAACAGAATAGACAGTTTTTACTTAAGTAGTTACAAATTGCTAAAATATCATTTTAATACGTTATATCTTTCGTCCAAATTTTGGTACAGTTTATACCTAAACGGGATAGAAAATATACTTACCATGTACTTAGTAATCGTATAAATATTTCTTAATGCGCTTTATTATGTTAACGCAATGAGTTGCGCCATTATTGCCGGGATTATCTCAGTGAAATCACACTACATCGGACTTCATACAGATTTTGATTGAATTGAAAAGTTGAGCCATACCATTTCAGCCGTATAATAACCCCAAGATAGTTAGTTGGAAGACTAAAGCAAATCGGTGTCAGTCCTTAATCGTTCACTGCGGGACTTGTGTTATATCTAACACAAAGATAACTGATTCAAATCCGGAGAGCAACTGGGGAGACTATTCGGTATGCTTAACTTAAAAAGAGGCAGTGCCATGCTGCATTACAGCAGAATTGGTACGGCTCGACCGCGGAGGCCCTCGGTTTACGGTGTAAATTGATACCCGGTGGCCCACTAATAATAGTAATTATAATTATAATATCTGTGGACTTGTCACACCACGTGAGCGTTGTATTAAGTACCGTAAGGACTTGTGTTACAGATACTAGACAACGGACAATACATTTAATATTTTTATACATTTAAGACAATTGATATATTTAAGATTTTTTGTAATAGAATTACATATAACACACCCATAAACATACATTATATATGTATGTAAAAGTTATATATATATATATATATATATATATAACTTTTTTTTATAGAATAGATGGGAAAACGGGAAGTCGGAGTTTTTTACGAATACCGACGCCAATGAACATCCGTATAATTATTATGCCGATGCGTGAACCTCCTCCCCCGCCCCGCCCCCCATGGGCTGCACTGTACCAGCCCCTCACAAACAGCACGAAACGCGACACTGAAGATGTCACCTTACGGTGGTATTATGTGAGCGAGAGGTACCTCCCTGGTCATGCCGGCCCAATTACGCTACAATGCCGCAAGGCACTACCCCTTGCTGATTGATTTTTTAACTTAACATAGTATGCTGCTTATAACGTTGAGTTACGGCAATCTCTCAAATGATGGGCCGCTATAGAAGAACATCGGAAGTTTCTGCTAAAGTCTATGTAACTTAAGTGCTTAGCATAGTGACAGCTGTGCAGTCGCATCGTACAGTTCGTGATGTTCCGGTGGCCTATTAGAGGTGACGGAAAAAGGAGGGCAATACGTCTGCATCGACAGTCACCAAAAAGCATCGAATTCCTATTTCTAACCTAAACATTAATAAAAAGTTTTTTTTATTAATAAAAAAGTAGGGTGTAAAAAAAGGGGGCCAATAATTGTTAGCCCCCTTGAATTGTAAATAAAATATTACTTTAAAAATGCAATGCCGATAGGGCGGCGAGCACTAGCTAATGATCATGATTAATTTTACGTAGCCTCTGTAACTTTTAGAAGTTCCGAATTTATTACTCACGGTACAGTTTGCGTTACTTAAGCATATTTTCCACCAATCTGAAATCTAAGTTCCAGTTCGGAAAATAAAAAGGGTTTAATTTGTTTAATAATAAAAAAATTGTTACATTTATTAATTTATTTACTACCTAGAATAATAGAAAATTGCTCTTTTAAAAATGAATATTGCTTAAAATAAAGCACTTTTTTTTTTTAATCCTACTACTCCATGAAGTCATATCAATATTACTAGTACTGTGAAGTTAACAGCACAAAAGTAGAAATACATACCCGAGACTTAAAAACGGCTTTCTAAACCTTCACTTTTAATATTAACATTATCACAAATATACAAATTTCACAAACACTCACATAATTTATTTTTATATTAATTCATTTTAAGATTAATTAAATTATTTATCTATTTTTAATACTAAATATAAAGTAATATTCAGCACTTATTGTAAGTCAACGTTCATGGCCGATACGCGTGATGGCGCTGCGATAAATGCGTGTGGCTGGGAGAAAAGCTCGCGACAGAATCGCTTGAAAGCTGAAAGTTGGGCGGATTCACTGCGAGAATATAAAATATTCTTCTGAAGGTTGATAAGTGCATGGCATTATAGTTATACTAAATATATAGTTACTAGTATTTTTTATCTACTTATTTCGGATGTTGTAGCTCGCTAAATATAGTTATCCACATTCTAACAGAAGTATTAAAATGATATGTGCCTACAACGTTGATTATGCTGATTTGTTGTCAATATCGTACCTAAATAAAACGCAACCGAAAAACCGTCACTTGTTACTTTAAAAAAATAAATAACTCCAATTAGAATACTTTTTCATTTCATTACACTATTCGCTTTTTAATTACAAATAATATAATGTAATATAAATCGAAGTCTGTTTGTTAACTCGCGCGACAAGTTGGTAGGTTAATGTAAAATATAATTTTCAATCTTACCTCAGTATTTACTATAGCGAAATATTGTTTTCTCCATAGCTTCATTAAAATATTTTGTAAATACAATAATTTCTAGGTTTAATTCATTAGTATACGATTTCATTTGCCCTAGAAAGGAAATGGTAATGTTTTTATTTCTGCCCTAAGTGAGCACTAAGGATAGATTGTTTAGTGTCTCGTGGTATAGTGGTAATGTGCACCCACACTCGTGAGGTCCTGGGTTCGAGTCCCTGGTCGGATCAAAGTTTTATTGGGATTTTTCAATTTCTAATAACAGTCTAATGCCCCGAAGTTAGTGGTTGTACTTCGAAGAACACGTCACGTCGTCGATCCTGCGCCTGACCTCTCTCCGATCATGACGGATCGTCTTCCCATCAGAATAGGAGAATAGAACAAAGAGTATGCTCGTGCCGTCTGTGTGCACTGCAAGTTGTACTACGCTAGTCCCTATAGAAGAGGCCGCCGTGGCCTAAATTTGGCTAGCACAACTTTATTTTGTTAGTGATGCTTAATATTGCCGCGGAGTGACACGTACGGTGTCGTGTTTCGTGCGATTTGTGAGTAGCCGGTGGCCCATTGGGGGGATTGAAAAGGAGGACAACGCATCAGCATAATTATTCCGATGTTCATAGGTAGTCAATGAAAGGATCGGAATGCTCGTTTGACCCCCTTTACTATAAAAAAAATGTTAGATTAGAGGAGCAAGGTGATTAGAGAGCATGCTAGATTAGATAGCAGATTTTTGATTACAGAGAAAGATAAATTTAACATTTATACTTTGTGTTTGCTGTGTAACTTCTTGTCAGTGTCAAATTGTCACGCCACGCACAACATTTACCAGATCATGATACGTATAATCGTCAAGTGTATTTGACGTTTATTTTATGTTTTTGGGTGCTATTCTTAGGCCGGAAGAGTGTTTTAACAGCTTTTATTTATATAATACCCGTCACGCCCGTGCGTCCGTCCTCAGGAATCCCTTAACCACTAGCGAAAACCGTAAAAAATCAATTCAATGGATTTTACGAAGGTCGATCACATAGACAGACAGCTTTTGGAGACTTTATTGTATGTGCAGGTATAAGATTGTTAGACTCATATTATGGCTTCAGGCTTACGTTTAGGGTATCTTTATCGTCCTGCAGCATTTAACTCCTTGTTGCTACGGGTTATCTCAGCCATAAGAGACTTTATTTTGTAATAAATATACATATTGCTTTTAAAAAATGAGCAAACGGCGGTATTCCGCACATTTCGCGTTGATATATGAAGGAGAAATATTAAGTACCTAACCAGTAGTGTTTCGCAAAGTTAGGCTGTAGCCCAGCATGGCACATGTTTTGTGTCTGTCTTTTATCAGGTAAAATTTATTTTATATTGAAAATAGTAATAAGGACACTTTTACTAGCGTACATACAAGTATGTTTATCTTACTTCATTAGTATTTAAGTTATCTTTGTAGTATGGGGTCTTTTTCAGAAAAACAATATTTTGATCTGATGCAATCTTTTCGTCCTTTAGCATGTGACCAGTGGAATGACCTCGATATTCTTGACGATATTGACTACGATTCATTTAACGGCATTTGAAGTTTATAAATCGGATCGGCTGCTGCTCTGTTCAAATCGGATCGGCTACTGCTCTGTTCAAATCGGATCGGCTACTGCTCTGTTCAAATCGCCAGTTACGTAATATTTAACCCTTAGCTAGAGTCGCTATTTTTGGCAACGTTGTTGGTATTGGGGGTCAAAAATGACCCCAGCAGTGTTGCAACGTATCCTATTAAAAAAAAAAAAATATATATATATATATATATATATATATTCTATTATTATTCTTTTTATTTTAAATAGAATAACTTATTAGCTGAGAAATTACATAGTTTTAACATACTTTGTATTATAAACTGTTCATTTTACGGTTTGAACATTTGTTAAGTATTTAAAATAACTTTAAAAGTGTCAACTACAAAATAACACAGACACTTTTACTTATGCCGCTTTCTTACATGATCTAAATAACAAAATATAGGAACAAATCTTGTGATCGACTAACACAAAAAAAATGATAACCTAAAACTAAACTCCTCTTAACTTAAACTTTAAACTTAAAAAAAATTTGAACACTTTAGTTGAACATTTGGTGTATGCTCCATTTTTGGCAATAAGTTCTTCACAAATGAATGATAAACACTTGCTTGACTTAAATAAATTTAAATAAAAGACAACATTTAATTTTTTTTGACGATCACACAAATAACATCTTCCTCTTTCTTGTTAAGGTGGTATTATCGGCAGTATCTTCTTTTACTTTCTTTAAAAAAAAACATCCTTTTGAAAAATTAGAGCTATTGTTTATATAATTAAAAAATTAATATTGAAAAATTAATTCAATGCCAATCCTTTTCATATACTTGCAACGAAAGTGAGGCGAGTTCTTCCCCTTCCTCACAGTCGCTGGTGTCTTCATCTTCACAGGCAGGCGCTGCGTTATAACGGACGAGTTCTGAATCTGATCTATCACTTTCGTCTTCCAGTAGTTGTACAATACGTTCGTCGTCCTAGAAACCAGCCATAATGTTTATAATTTACAGTAAAAAATGTCAAAATGGATTAACAATAATACAACATTGTCGAAGTCGGGAGTCATTTTTTGAGAGTACATACATCCACTTTCAGGAATATTGGAACGACGCGCGTCCGTTACACGTCGCACCCCGCGACGTAATGAGATTACTTGAATGTGCAGGATTACAGGGCCTTGGAACTCAAAGTTATTCCGCGAAATTAGATACACGGGGTCTATTTTGACCCCCGACTCCAGCTAAGGGTTAACCTGTTCCACGCTAACCGTTAACGCGAACGCCTGAGAGTTTAATCTATAGATGTTTGTTTTAAATGCTATTAGGGTTGTCAATTTTTTTATTGTATTTAATTGTTAATTTGAAAAGCAAAGAAATGAGCGCTCATAAAAAAAATACTTTCTTCGATTACTGCTTCTATGTATTGTGTAGCAACAGTCTGTTTACATTTTCAGGCGACACACAACACGTGAATAGACGTCACTTCGCTTTCAGCCGGAGCATAAAATTTTTATTATGAATATAAACGATGCTATCTTATTTGTTATATTTGCGTAAGAATTTATTACGCCATGTAAAAATAAACATGTTATAATTCCTTGTCATTTTATCGTCTTAGTCATTAATAACCCTCTTTTGGATGAATAATAGTAACGTAATATTATGAGTCATGTGACTAGTTTGCGTCCAGAAGTAAGGTAAGTAAAAGTATGCATGTAAATTGTAAGATAGCATATATGAATACTTGAAACTTGAACAAACACAAGTACGAACATTTTTGTCTGCGTCCTATTTTAGTAGCTTCATTTTGTATGATACGTCTTATTTTTATACATTTGCCTTGAACTTTATCAAGATCAAAAATATATAATAATTACTAAGCAACAGGGGGGATAGCAGTACATTTACGCATTTCCCTGCATAACCGAAACAAAACTTGTATCCATGTCATAATTTTAAAAAGTACTGACAATTATCATCAGTCATCACTTTATATAAGTTTAATACTACATTATATTAATGTAATCTACACCTATGTATATAAGGCACATCTATTTCAAGAATATTTTTCTTCTCTTTGCATAAAAAAAAAAACAAATAAATGAAGCTTACGCATCGACAGCCCTACATTTATATTAAGCAGTTTGTAAAATTAGGTGAGGATGGTAAGCTGGTTTATGAATGTTCTCTTGAGATAAGAATTTTAACTCTTAACTTGTAATCACTTTATTACGGTTTTATTTAATTTAGAAATGAAAGTCATGTTCATAGAAGTTAATGATAACTTCATTACGATTCTAAAAATACATACTGTCTAAGCGAATATTACACATTACAATAAAACTGCCAGCAGTACATACTTATACACTTAGACCTCCACCCATGCTCCTAGCCACCTCTCGGTATACGGAGTGAATCATGGGAGATGCACGGGGGTTTGCTCACCGGCTCTGTTCCCTCACGTGCCATTCTTGACTCCCTACACATTATTTAAGTGCCCTCTCGTTATTCCACTCTCCCCTCTCTGGGGCCTGACACCACAAAGACAGGAGTTGTTATCGGCCTCGTCAGTCCTGATTATCTCGATGCAGCTGCGTCGTTACCTATCCTTCCTCATCGCGTGCCATGTATGCGTAAATGTCCTCAATCGCCTAAAACTCTGTTCCGTTGCGATCATATCCTGTTGTTATATTGGGCCCACTGTCTTCCGTTCGATGCCGTTCATCATGATGTTTCGCTCGTTTTTGTACAAGTCACATTCCCACAGTACACGGTCTCTGGTTTCAGCTTCAAGGTTCCACCCATTGATATTCCATATGCATTGATACTAAGCAGCACAGCTCACTCCCGTTGGCACACGCGGCCCAGCGTGACTGCCAAGTGGAGGTGACGTCGTCCGCGATAGCGCTTTTCTTTTTCTTACGCTCTTTTCCCTTGAGCCCCATGCACTCCTCCTGCACGCGTCCAGCTCGAAGAACCTCCATGTCAGCAGGCAGAACGCCGGCCAATACTGGCCGTACTGCTGCATGACCTGTAGGCCTTCCTTAATAAAATCAAAGCTGGTTTTGTGTGCGTAATAATGCACTACGTACAACATACAAGTGAGAGAGTCGACACCAAAGTGCTGTAGCATATGTCAGGATTGCATCGCAGGTTCCGTAATACAGTAACCTATGTGCCGGGTACTCCACACCCCATGAGGAAGTAGAGACACGTGAGACCTTCAAACCGCATGCAGCGCAAAGGATCTGGCATCGTCTATGTATAGCCCAAGCACCTTTGTCACAGATACACTCGCGATCGAGGTACCGTTCATCCTAATGGTCAGTCCACTTTCAAGACGACCCTTAAGTGTCATAGTCTGGGACTTGGCTGTGGAAAATATTAGCCTATTACGGGTTTCCCAATCCGATAAATTATTCGAGATCGTGGAACATTTCGTGCCTCGATTGCAAGCGTCAAATTGTCTGCGTATGTCACAAAGCTTACACCCTCTGGTTTCGGCAATTTGAGGACGATTCCAGGAGGAGTTTCCATAATGTCGGGCCCAATACCGAGCCCTGGGGACATCCCATTGTGGAAACCTTCCAAAGCTTGCGGTGGCCAACTGTGAAGACAATATAACTGTTACAGAAAAAACTTACGAGAATCTGATAGATTTTCAGAGAGATGCCGGTAGCTTTTGCTTTTAAAAGGACGAGCTGGACGTACTTATATGTGGAATTATCTACTATTTTGAATACTCATTTTAATGCGCATATAATTGAGCGTCCTCTAAGGAATCAGATTTTCAGAAATACCGCTACGCAAACAGCGCAAGTAATTATGAGGCATTCTAAAAAAAATCCTAGAATCGGCAGTAAGTAATCGTCCGGTTGGCCTACGGATCTGGTGATAATTGGTCTCTTATGAGGCCGCGCACTATCCGTACTTAAGTACGTCCATGGTCGCCGGTGAGCTGAATCCGTGCGGAGGAGTCCAAACAAGCGACGTCCTGGGAGCGAATCCCGCCTCCCTACCGATCGACATAAGCTCCTCAAGCTCCAGAGACTTGCGACGAACTTCCGTCTCAAAGAGCTGCCGAAGTCGCCCTCCTCATCATCCGCCATATCAGCGCTTAATCCCAATTGCCCTACTACTATCAGATTTTATAAGATTAATGAATAAATTCACTAATTAGAAATAAGATTCTTTTTTCCCCAAATAGTGGTATTCTTTTTAAGCTGGCAACACTTTCTAACTGCGGGTATTGGCTAACAGATGGCCCTATTTACTAGAAAACTAATTCAATATTCTAAGAGTGCATATTTTCTATCATATTAGACAAGAAAAATATTTAAAACAATTATTAAAATATTAGCACTGTTACAATAATGACTTAATATTAAGATTACGTGTCCTTTCACTAAATAAACTCAATAACTTACAGTTTGTCTCCAGGTTGTGGGTAGAAAAATAAATTCCTTACCATGCACTTTGCACCTACGAATAAAATTTAGCTAAGAAAGCGCACTGATTTCGCAAACCGATTTATTACTAGAATCACTATAACCCTTATAAACAACACACAATACTAGTTAGGTCGAAAATAGAAATAATTTGCGCAGCACGTACGAACACTGTCACTTTGACAAGAGCCGGACGACAAACAGTACAGGCCACTTATACATCATAAACTCTCCAAAAATCAGTTTACGATGGAGTTAGAGAGAAATAATGACTTATATATAAAAATAGACGTTTTAATCATTTGTAATCCCACTCACCGCTGGTCATCTCCACAGAGATCTATGGGGGGTTACGGGCATCGAGGCGGACCTCATAACCCGGGTAGGGTCGCAAGGGAACGACTATCCCCTCGGTAACGAGGCCGCAATAATTTGCGGGTTTGCCATCGTGGCTTATTGGCTCTGGGGAATGTAGGCCTCTGACGACGAATGGGGGTGCGAAGGAGGCGCTATCTGCAGCGCCTTCAGTAATGCCCCAGTGTTCCGTGTCGGGCCGGGATGGGAACCCGGTCCACTTCATCAAAGACACGGTGTCGTGGGGACTGTCATAGAGTAGCCGGACAGTCTCCGAGGAGGTGAAGTCTGGCCTTTTCGCCGAGGCCAGCCTATCGCTGGAGGGGTCCTGTTGCCTGCAGATCCGGGACCCTCCAC
>JAFELO010000065.1:354233-404643 GCA_017140195.1 Eumaeus atala
GGCACGTATGGCCTTCACCGAGGAGTGCCTCCGCTCCACCGCTACCCGGAAGGTCCTACCTTCCAAGAATGACGCCACTAGTCTCACAAACGCCATCGGGACGCCGGCGTCTACCAACTTGTACAAGAGTCCCGGGTGCCACACCCTGTCGAAGGCCTTCTCCATATCGAGAAAGACTGCGACAAAGTGTCTCCCCTTGTTCATCTCTACAGACAAGTGGTGGTTCCTCCGCGTCAGTTGCAACGTGGTCGAGTGGCTGCTGTTCATCCCTTATGGGAATGTACAGCTTCAGCCTCCGAAGCAGAAGCCTCTCGAACAACTTGGCGATGTGGGACAGCAGCGTTATCGGTTGGTAGCTTCCAGGCAGGCTTCGGGGCTTGCCCAACTTCTGCAGAACGATGACCCTCCCCTCGTTCCAGGTCTCCGGAAAGTGGGCCGTCCGGAGAATGCCATTTGCGATCTGGGTGAGAGCAACGGCTGCTCGCCTAGGCATCATCACCAGCGCTGTGGGGGGATGTCATCGGGGCCTGGAGCTTTGCGCCTCGAGAGGCGAAGTGGGACTTTCCGCAGCTCGGTGGGGGAAATGAAATCCTTCCCGCTGAGTGGCGGAGTCGGGCTTTGAAGGAGCTCTCGAATGCCCCACCTGCTCGTGATGCTCTGTGAAAACTGCGTGTGTAGATGTGATGCGAGCCTGCGCTCCGTAATGTTTCGCGCCTGTGGTCTCTAGAAGTGGAGTGATGGTGGTCTTTGGCTGCGTGAGACGTCTGTTTAAGGCGTGCAGGCTAGTGTCGTTTTCGGTGGCATAGAAGGCTGTACTCTCCCAGCCTACTCCACGACACTCCCTCACCTTCGCAGAGAGTTCCTCGGCAAGCTTGTTGAGTTGTGCCTTGATCCTCGGACAGCGGGTACGGGCCCAGAGTTTCCTCATCTAGCGTTTCCTCTGCAGGTCCGCCAGTAGGCTCGGGGGGAGCTCACCCCGCCGGCGCGCTTTCCTCGGTACAACGGTGGTCGCCGCCGCCCGCGCCTCCCGAATTTTTTCCGTGAAGAGTCGAGCGGCGGTCTCCACCTCGTCCGGAGTAGAATAATAGACGGCCCAGTCGATCCTCTCACTGGTCCGCACTCCTTCCGTAAGGATTATTACGGAGTCAAGTGTGACGAGGTTGGGTAGGTGTTGAGTGTCGAGGTCGTACTGGACCTCGATGTTGACCGTGGCCTGGAGGTTCTGGTGTAGGGCGATGTCCAGAACGTCCGAGGTGCGCAGGGGATCCGTAGGCATATGTGTAGGACACGGTGATCCTTGCACCGTGTAGCCGCGCTCTTCCGAATCATCCTGCAGCCTGAAGCCAGCGTTGTTTATGACGGCCGGTCCCCAAGCTGGATGCTTGGCATTCAGGTCGCCGACCAACAACACCTGGCCGCCGTTCCCCAGCACGTTGTGGACATCACCTAGGTCAAAGCTGTTCCCGGGATGCCTGTACGCCACGTAGATCCTGAGCTCCTCCCCCGCCATGTGAACGACTATACCAGTTGAGCCCATATCGGTGAGGGGGCCCTGTCTCAGTTCGTCGTGGACGACGTCCCACCGAACGAGCACAGCCGCATCGGCCTCCCGCTCGGCGATACTTCGTTCCTCCGATACGCGACGTAATTCGGTAGCCGGAGGCTCTGCATCGGCCTCGGCCAAGTCTCGCCCAGCAGGATGACATGTAAGTCATACTACTGAGCGAGCAGCCGAAAACTGTCGCTCTTGCCTCCTATACCTCCGGGGTTCCAGTAAGCGAGCTTGAACTCGTCACGATCCATCACTGGCTCCCCGTTGGTTGGCTCCGTGCGTGTGTGATTTGCGCCCAGATGCGCGGGTCCCTGATCACTCTGGACAGCTCGTCTTTCACGACCACCCTCAGCTCCTCCCTGACGATCTCTCGGATTAGCTCCCTGAGATCGTCAACGCCGACGCTGCTCCCCTTCGGAGCGCCTCGGTTCCCGCGCAGGTGGGGGTACTGATATCCGTGGTGTGGAAATTGGTGTCTGTGGTGTGGGGTGAATCGGTGCGCGTGATGGTGAGCGTGCGTGTTCCGGGTCCCTAGACTGTGAGGGTACTCGGCACACTGCAGTCGCGGTGGTCTCCTGTTGCGGAGGGTGGCAGCTTTGGACGGCCACTGCTTTTGGCTTCCTCTTGCGAGTGGGCCTCCTCTTGGGCTTGGTCGTCTTCACCTTCCTGGGTTTGGGGTCGTTGGCCGGGGCAGCAAGGGATGAGCCTGGGCCGTACTCGACCTGTCCCTTCCTCTGCAACGGAGCCGTGGGCACAGGAGCGGCGCGGTGTCGGCCGTGAGGGACCAGTATAAACTGGTATCCCTGCGCAGCGGGCTTTTTGGATGACCATGGCTCGGGCTCTGGCCTCCCTGAGGAGGGCCTTACACCTTCGGTCATTGGCCGTGTGGTCATTGGCCTTGTAGTTGGCGCAGGTCGGGGTGGCTACTCTCGGCAGCGGGCAGTCCCCGACTGCATGGACCCCACCGCAGCGGACGCACCTAAACTCTCGGTGGTAGTTCATTGAGGAGTGTCCGAAGAGCTGACAACGGTGACACTATGCTGGTCCCTGTCCGCCCTTCCTCCCCTCCACGACCACTCCGGGCATATAGAGGAGTTCTCTCACCTCGTAGAGGCGTGTGAGCTCCTCGCTGTTCAGGCGGTCCAGCTGCGCGTATTACAGGCAGCCGGGTCTCCCGCCTCTCGCCGGTATATGCCGCACGAAGTGCACCGGGTAGCCCAGGCCCGTGAGCTCTTCGGCGATGCACTCGGTGTCTGTCCCCACTGGCAGACCTCTAATACCCACCTTCGTGGGGAGGTCTGAGGGTGGGGTGTAGCAATGCCATGCAATGCCACTAACACGTTGAGCTACACAGTGCACAGCAAGCAAACCCATGCAGAAAGGCACCCTAACGGCAATTCTCACCACCATCCAACACAGCTATCTACCGTGAGTAAATCTTTATTTCAGAGAGCACGAGGAATATGTGATGAGCAACGCCTGGAGAACGAACTTCAACATGTCAAGCAAGTTCTGCGAGGCAACAAGCTTCGAGGAAGTTCCCGTCTACATCTCAGAGACTAATTGAAACCAGCCACCGTCGAGCGCCTTGGTCTCTCTTATATATGACAGAAAAAACGATTACTCAAAACTTGCGTCAAAGAACATATAGTAGATATTGTACGCCGTCGCGTTAAAATATTTGCTGTCTGTGACCACACTGATGTTGGCCCCAGTCATTACGTTAGATAAAGCACAAATTGTCGCGAAAAAAATAAACATAGGTTCCGTCCTAGGATCATCTGTGGGGCGATTGAAATTAAGTAACATCCTAATTTAATAGCGAGGGTGGCTGGGTGCTGCTTTCTGCGTTATAAACATAACAAAACCAAAATCTCGACATAACACCTCACAGCTGCATGATACAACAGGCCCTTTCTGCGTTAATCAGAACAATCAATTAATTAAATAAAATCCTCGGAAACTTTCAATAACTTATGACATTGGGACACTAGACATCTCAGTCAATCCGTGACCATGGTAGTAGTAAAGCTTCTGAAACGTCGGGATCGTAGAATACTTAATAAACCGCGATAAAATCCGTCAAAATAGTTTTATTATAATCTAAAAATACATTTTCTGCATGACTTTTCTTAAACATTCCGTCTTGCCCTGTGATGACTAGTTCCAACTAGGCCCCGTTATCACTTAAAGCCGCTTCTAGTCTATAAGTTGTAACTTCCACCAGTATACCTATAATCAACAAACATCATCATTATCAGCCCTTATCGGCGCACTGCTGGACATATGCCTCTTTCAATGAACGCCAAGACGGCCAATCTCCTGCTACTCGCTTCCATTCCGGACCAGCTACTGCACTGTTTATATGAGAAGAGTGGAAGAGATATGGAGGAAACAAGAGTATTTTTCTGTAAGGATCCTCTATCCTTTCGTTACTCGTCATTTTTAGTGACATAAAAAGTTGTGAATCTGAAGAACTGTAAGCTTATTGAACTGTATGTAACATCTAACTGTCACTGATGCTAGATTTACGATTATCTAGCTCATGGATATCTTTACGATATAGTTCGTAACACCAACAAAGTTCTGACTCACGACTATAGTACGCGAGCTGTTAATGGATAGTGAAAATGTTGCGTTTGATGTAGTGTTTAGTTACATCATAAGAGGTATTATATTACTTCTGTCGCTCCAAGCGAGTCAAAATTAGAATTCAAGTCAGAGTCATGTCAACATTTTGTGGGACTACTTCCTTTGATCGCAGTACATAAGTTAATCAAATGATGTCATTGTGATGGTGCAAAAGTAAGTAAAAACATTTTATGTACTCTTTCAAATAGCACTTTTAGTTTGTTACTTTGCCATCTAAATAACACCGCACTAGTGCCTAGGTCTTTCACATGTACACAGTTTACGCACGGTCGCCAGCTTCGGCGGCGAGACATTATGTGGTTTCCTGCGCTCTCCGTGCTATTTGTCATGCGTACGCTTCAATGGCTCCAGAAACGTTTGCCATGCCGAATCGTTGAAAAGTGTGTTAGTGTTTAATAGGGCGCATCTTGCGCGTTCAATGTAATACATTATGGATATGAGAAGTCATTGCTAACTATCAGACAATACTGTCTAGTGAGCCAACAAGGTCGTAGTGCCGTGTATGCATGTGAAAATATATGTGTGCGTGAAAAGAAAGACACTTACATTACGAGGCACGGTCGCCATGCCGTTACAGTATGAATGTGAAAAGGCACCTACTTTACGTGGCACGGTCGCCGTGCTATTAACGTATGGTCGCGCTGTAGTTACCGCACGCACATGAAAAGACACTAAATTTTGTGGGTGCGAAAGTTATAGTACCGTGTCCGTGTGAAAAGACGTAACGATCTATGGTTAGAATCAAAATAAGAAACAAAATATATTGTTCAAAGTAAGATTTTACAAGTGTCTTTTTGAACGTCCTCGGCTACCTGATCTAGGAGATATGATGAGGGCACCAGTTTTTACGCAAAGCGTCCGCCATTTGACCTCTGCAACCGAGAAGGGAAATAAAGGCCAATCCCAGATTATGTCAAATCCGAATAGACGAATCCGGATTTCCCCACGAAGTTTTTTCCTTCATTATAAAAGCACTCGAAAAATGTACTTAAGTTAGGGGAACTCATGGGTACATGGCGGGGATCGAACCTGGACTAACCGAGTGGGAGTCCGTAGCGCTGACCACTCACTGGTCAGCGCTACGGACTTAATATAAAAAATGACAATATAGTAATTTCTTATTTCTTTTTCATTCCCTTCAACAAAAGAAACGTGCGAAGCAAAACGGAATGGAACGAAATAAAAAGTCAATATGACATTAAACATCGCTGCTTCACATAAAATAATATTTTATTTCAACATTTTACAATATTCAAACGTCAACAAGAAATAATATTCACCAGAACCTTATACCGAAACTTTTGTATAGATACAATTCAATTTAGCGCCATGTGGAAAAATAGCCATACAAAAAAAATATTATTTTCTGTTCTGAATGAGATGAAACATCAAACTCACTTAAGACTCAACAGAAAATTGAAAGCGGAATCTTCTTTCAGTACAACATAAAGCGAGAACGTCGCCGTCGTAGCGTCCTTATGGTATGACCATTACCCGGACTCTTTTATAGTTATTAAGTAAGTTTTTATCTACGTTCTGAGCAAGTGCCCATTCCTGTGACCTTCATAATTTAACCCCCACAACGTGTTCTGTCAACATAATATGATAGCACAAAGAAAATGTCAAATATTTTATGTTTGTGTGTACATCTTTTCAAGCGAGTCACAACATGGTATTTATGGGTTCACCGACCCGGAGAGATGGTTTGTAACGCGCAGCGGACAGCGCGCTTGAGATATTATAATTTCATTTACAAATATTAACAAAAGTTTAAGACAATGTTGGTCACTTTAGGACATATTAGGAATCATAACTCACTTGTTTTGATGTTGGTCACACTTTTTTTATCAGCTAAGAAACATATCTACCAAAGTATTATCAAAATCAAAAACTTTCTTAGATACCCCCATTTTATTTAGAAATATCCATTGACACACTAGACGGCTATGCTATCCTGAATATTTCCTCTCAATTACATTCATGGAGTTCCGGACCCATGATAATTTTTTTTCTTCATAATACTACATTATTCTGTAGCGGTTCAATACACGTACTTTTAAAATTTCAAACATACAGTGACCAAATCTCCCTAATCTGCGTCTAAAGCATCAGTGACTCACGCACGGACAGATGGGTTACACTAAAGTGTAAGAGTTCCGTTTTTTGCCACTTGGCTACGGAGTTCTAAAAAATATAATACCCCAATTTCATGGAGTCGTGTCGTTCAAGCGCCGAGTTCCTTTGGCCACCTCGGTGTTAGATCTTATGATCAGTGTCCTAACCAACAAACGTTACAAGTCTTATTCCACAAGTGATTTTCTTGTAGATTTGTAATTTTTTAAAGAAATGTGTTTATCAAAATTGCACTTGTAAATTACAAGCTACAAGTCAGTGTAGTATCTACTTTGGCATATGTACTATGTGACTAGTGAAGAAACATGTTACAATTTTACAAGCAATGTAATGTCTACATGTTACGCATTTATATACAAGCGTTTGTAAATGCTACTGGTAAATCAGTATCACTATTTCCATCAACATACGGGGTGACGGTATCACCCTACCCGGTTGTGGCGGGCCAATTCGTTGCAGTGCACAAAGGCACTACTTCTTGGTTGTCAAACCATCGTCATCTGTTAGATATGATCGCCTCGATCCGTGGTGAAACTTGGCACAACGTCGGGTGGAACCAAAAAGTATTATAATATACAGTTCTAGTACCAGTCCGCGGTCGGGAAATACTGCTAAACCCGGCGAGTTGGTGATCACGTTGAGTCGTTGGTGCTGCGCTTGTTATCTCCCCGGTCATACCGGACAGCCGTCCCATTCGAAAAAAGAATGAAATAGTAGAAAGTGCAACGGTATGTACGCAGTACGCACACACGTGTACACTGTAACGCGTCTCGTGTTGGTCCCTTTGAATAAAGATGGCCGTCGCAGTCGAAATACACTATCGTTATCTTAGTCGTTACTTGCCTGTATCGATCAGATTAAGCTGCAATGCTTTATTAGACTCCTCACGCTGCTGATAATCCACAGACACGTAAAATATGGCAAATCACGATGTGTACTGTCCGTTATGCCTCCATTATTTAGGCAATTCGCTTTAACTTGATGAGGTAATTTGGAACCATGAAACTTAGCGTACACTTAACATTCCGTCCACTTAGGGCCATTAGCATATTTTGTAGTTGCAATTTATGCTATAAGATATACTATGGTTTATTTTCTTAAAGCCTAGCTGAGCCCCATGGTTTCTATCGCGTAACACATATCCCAATAAAACATTTTTTATATTTGAAGCGGACAAACAATAGGTACCTTCTGATGCACATAAGCATAACCGTTATGCAGATGCCCTCCTTTCTTCCTCCACTACAGTGGGCCACTGATTATCCACAATTATTATTATTTTTAATTTAATTAATCAAAGTATGAACCAATGTTTTCTATGCACTTTTGCCATCGGAGTTGAATTTGTTCTCTTGCAAGAAGTTATCCAAGTTTGTAAAAAAAATTATTTGAAAGAAAATTATTCATTTCAAATACATTCTTATTTACCTATTAACGAAAAGTATTATTACAATATAAGGAATGAACTTGTGCGATTATGGGTGGAGGATAATTTATTTATTTTCCTTTCGTCTATTACTGCTTCTATGTATTGTATTGCAGCAGACTGTTTTTACGTCACTTCGGTTTCAGCCAGAGCTTACATATTTTATGATGTATATAAACGATACTATCTTATTTGTTATATTTATTACGCCATGTAAAATAAACATTTTATAATTCTTTGTTATTTTATCATCTTGGTCATTAATGACCTACTTTTTGATGAATAATAGTAACATAATATTATGAGTCATGTAACCAGTATGCATCCAGAAGTAAGGTAAGTAAATGAATGTAAGTTGTAAGAAAGATGAATTATGAACAAACACAAGTACAATCAATTTTATGTT
This sequence comes from Eumaeus atala, assembly GCA_017140195.1. Taxonomy (NCBI): domain Eukaryota; kingdom Metazoa; phylum Arthropoda; class Insecta; order Lepidoptera; family Lycaenidae; genus Eumaeus; species Eumaeus atala. The sequence goes on from JAFELO010000065.1 coordinate 362,403, forward strand.
TGCTATATACGTTGCAGTTTCATCATTTTGTGTGATATTGCATTGCATGTTCATGTAGATGTATAATATATAAGCAATCTAATTACTACGAGGAAGGAGGACCATTCAGGTCCGTTAGATGTGTGTAAATGAATTTCCCCGCATGACCGAAACAAAAGTTGAATCCATGTCCTAAGAAAAAAAAACCGACAGTTATATCAGTCATAACTTTACACAAATTTAATACAACACGATATTATCTAAATTTGATAGCCCGCAGATTTACTCGGGCCTCTGTTGATTTGAAATTAACTTTGTTCAAGCCTTGTTGTAAGTCCTTTCATGCCAGCAGTCTGTGGACTTCTTTTACGCAGAAATCCTATAGCGCTCTTCGTGTTCAGTACAATAACACATTCAGAGTACTTTTGGTGCTGTCTTGGTTCTGTTTGCGGAAATGTGTGTAGACTGTTTCTACACGACCATGCGAAAAAGATACGCATCCCTAGTATGCAGAGTGCTTGCCAGCTCGAACTCGATCTTGGGCATGATTGAAGATAGAGTAGACTCTGCTGTTATTGTTTCCTGCCGCAGAATCGCCGCAGGCATTTTAGTTTAATAAATTATATGTTAAAAAATAAATACGTTAACATAGCTTTAAGTAACCCACTGTGAGCCAATGATACCTGAAATAAAAATTTTCTTAGACGTTTAAATCATTCGCAATCCCAATAACCATTGAGCAGCACAGTGCATAGGAAGCAAACTCATACAGATAGGTATCTTAACTGCCATTCTCGCCCCAATTAAACACATTGATCTACCGTGGGTAAACCTTATTTTCAGAGATCACGAGGTATCTGTGATTAGCAACACCTGGAGGCCGAACTTCAACATGCCAAGCAAATTCTGCGAGACAACAAGCGTGACTGTGGTCTCTCTTATATGTGACAAACAAAACGTTTACTCAAAACTTGTATCAAAGAACATATAGCACCACACAGCCGCATGGCATAAAAAGCCCTTTCTGCGTTAATCGGAACAAATAATCAATTATATAAAATCTTCGAAACTTTCAAAAACTTATGACATCGCCGACACACACATCTCAGCCAATCTGTGACCATGGTGGCTGTAAAGCTTCTGAAACGTTGGGATCGTAGAATATTAAGTCGCGATGAAATACGTTAAAATAGTTTTATTACAATCTAAAATATATTTTCTGTGTGACCTTTCTAAAACATTCCGTCCTGTCCTGTGATGACTAGTTCCTGATTGGTGAGTCTAGAACGTCTCATCCCAACTAGTCTCGGTTATCACTTATAGCCGCTTCTATTTATTCTATTCTATAAGGGGCCCATTTTATGGCTTGATTATTAGACCCCATTCCGACATGTAACTTCCACCATTATACCTACAGTCCACAAACATCATCATTATCAGTCCTTATCGGTCCACTGCTGGACGAAGGCCTCTTTCAATGAACGCCAAGGCGGCCGATCTCCTGCTACTCACATCCATCACGGACCAGCTACTCTACTATTTATATGAGAAAAGAGGAAGAGATGTGGAGGAAACATAGATGGTATACCTTCTCATGTGATTTTGAGGAGATTTCAGTCCTACAGTATCTTGTTTAGGATGACGTTAGTAATCTGTGTTTAAAATTAATTTAATAGCGACAATATGGTGTAAAATCTCAGGCGTATCCTAGGAGTGTTCCTGGGGGCATCTGTAGTCAAAAAACATTCCAATAACTCGTTTTTTCTGTATGCTATGAAAAAACACCTACGTGCTTATATGAGAAGAGTGGAAGAGACGTAGAGGAAACAAAAGCGTTTGTCTGTAAAGATCCTCTTTCCTTTCATTACTCGTCATTTTTAGTGATATAAAAAGTTGTGAATCTAAATAACTGTAAGTTCATTTAACTCTATGTAACATCTAACTTTATCACTGATGCTAGATTTCCGATTATGTAGCTGATGGATATCTTTACGATATAGTTCGTAACACCAACAAAGTTCTGACTCACGAGTATAGGACACGAGCTGTTAATGGATAATAAAAATGTTGAGTTTAATGTAGTGTTTAGTTACATCATAAGAGTTGTTATATTACTTCTGTCGCTCTACGCGAGTCAAAAATGGGATTCAAGTCAGAGTCATGTCAATATTTTGTGGGGCTATCTCCTTTGATCGCAGTATATAACTAAATCATGTGATGGTGCAAAAGTGATCAGTAAAAATATTTTGTTTATTCTTTTAAATAACACTTTTAGTTTGTTACTTCGCCGTGTAAATGATGCCGCAATAGCTCTTTCACATGTACACAGTTTACGCACGGTCGCCAGACATTTCTCGCACTCGCCGTGCTATTTATCATGCGTACCAATTGAGGCGTCTCAGTGGCTCCAAGAACGATTGCCGCGTCGAAACGTTGAAAAGTGTATTAGAGTTTAATAGGGTACACCTTGCAAAAGCGCTCAAAGTAGTACATCATGGATATGAGAAGGCATTACTAACTATCAGACAACACTGTCTAGTGACACAGAACGGTCACTGTGCCGTGTATGCATGTGAAAATGTATGTGTGTGAAAAGGCACATACATTACGTGGCACGGTCACCATGCCGTCACCGTATACTGGTGAAAAGGCACCAATAATTACCGTGGCACGGTCGCCGAGCCATGAACGTATGTGTGTGGTATAGCACTAATATTTATTATGGCATGGTCACCGTATCATTTCCGTATGCCTGTAAGTATGTACAATAGTTACCGTGGGACGGTTACCGCGTCGTTTCCATATGCATGTGAAATGGCACCTACTTAATGCGGCATAGTCGGCCTGCAGTTAACGCGCGTACATGAAAAGACACTAAACTTTGTACATGTGAAAGATATAGCACAGCACATTGTCGGTGCCGTTTGGGCGGCGACTATGTACGTGTGAATAGGCGTAACGATCTATGGCTCACACAGTCATTTTCTAATCCTTTTTCTTTAACACACTCTCAACTGCTTTAATGTAACAATAACTAGTTAAAGTCGAAATAAAAAACAAAATATTTTATTCAAAGTAGGACTTTACAAATATCTTTTCGAACGTGACTAATTCATTACTACTCGTTCAAACCTAACCTTGGCCTGAGAAGCATCGGCGGAACAAAGTCAGCGGGACTAATAACTCGAGGTAATATACACAAGTTACATTATAATTGTATTTCATTGTGATACATTTTATTATAAAAATACCGAAACTGCATGGAGGGAGTTTTGTTCCCAAGGTGTTGTAACTACCAAAAATTCTTTTAGGTTATAGCATCAATTACCATCACTAAATACACTATAGTGTTAATGACTAAATAAGCTAGAAAGAAAACAGATTAAATTATCAAAATATCGTTTGTATCCCACGTGGACCAAGTTAAGCCCAAAGAAGATGGCGTGGAATCTACGAGCCACAAGTAACCTTAGTGTTCCGAAATTGACTGAAACTTACATATTGGTTTAATTAAGTTTATAATTACACAACACCTCAAATAACAATTGAAGACATGTCACGAGCAGAGAGTTCGGAGCGTAAACCACGAAATACGGGTAAACGTTACACGATACTAACCGAGCCTATCGGTTTTACTATATCGAGTTGTCTATAACAACAACTGCTACCGTCGTCGCCTCAACGGGAGCCTCCTAGATTGGCCTTGTCCAAGTGGCATTGGCCACTGAGCTCCACAACCACGTGGTGGCTGGTGGTATTATATGGTAGGGATATTAAAACTATTAGTCATCATCATCATTATCAGCCGGATGAGGCCCACTGCTGGACGTATGCGTCCCCCACAGAGCGACAGAGGTCTCGGTCATACTGTTCCTTAAATCTAATAGTTGAGGCATTCTTTTGCTGCTTCCGTGGCAAGGAAAGTCAATAACATAAGTAGAAAAATTAAGATATACCTTATAAGTGACAATTAAGGCCTATCCCGTTTCTATATCAGATGATATCGGTGTGGGTTGCGGGATCTAGGGGATTTGACGAGGGCACCAGTTTTTACACAGAGCGACTGCATCTGACCTCTGCAACCGAGAAGGGGAATGAAGCCCAATCCCAGATTATGTCGAATTCGAATACACAAATCCAGATTTCCTCTCGATGTTTTTTCCTTCACCGTAAGGGTGCTCAAAAAATTTACTTAAGTTATGAAAACTCATTGGTACATGGCAGGGATCGAACCTGGTGTACCTCAGCGGGAGTCCGTAGCCCTAACTACTAGACAACTGAGGCTCAATTAAGATACAAAATTACATTATAAAAATTTCTTATTTCCCTTTCATTCCCTTCAACAAAAGAAACGTGCGAAGCAAAATGAAATTGAACAAAAAAAAAGTCAATATAACATTAAACATCGCTGCTTCACATAAAATAATATTTTATTTCAACACTTTTCAATATAATGATCTTCGAATTCAAACGTCAACAAAAAATAATATTCACCAGAACATGATACCGAAACTTTTGTATAGATATAATTCAATTTAGCGCCAAGTAAAATAAAATGGCCCTAGAATAAAAAAATATTATTTGCTCTGAATGAGACGAAACATCAAACTCACTTAAGATTCAAGAGAAAATTGAAAGCGGAATCTTCTTTCAGTACAAAATAAAGCGAGAACGTCGCCGTCGTAGCGTCCTTATGATATGACCACTATCCGAACTCTTTTATAGTTATTAAGTAAGTTTTTATCTACGGTCCAAGCAAGTCCCCACTCCTGTGATCTTCATAATTTAACCCCCACAACGTGTTCTGTCAACTAATATGATAGCACAAAGAAAATATCAAATATTTTATGTTTGTGTGTACATCTTTTCAAGGCAGTCTCAACATGGTATTTATGGGTACTCCGACCCAGGGTGGAGGTTCGTAACCCGCAGTGGACAACGCGCCTGAGATATAATAACTTCATTTACAAATATTAACAGAAATATTAAGAGAAGCAACGTTAACGTTATGTAATAACGTTGCTCATACTAGGGATTATAACACACTTGTTTTGGTGTTGGTCACACTTTTTGACCAGCTAAGAACCATGTCTCGCAAAGTATTATCAGAATCAAAAAACTTTCTTAGAAACATTCATACTATTTAGAAATGCCTAATGACACACCAGACGGCTATGCTCTCTTGAATATTTTCTCTCGATTACATTTATGAAGTTTGGGATCATTACTATTTTTATTTATTTATATCATACTACATTATTTTGTAGCGGTTCATAAAATACACGTACTTTTAAAATTCCAAACAAGCCCAAATTTCCCTAAAACAGTGCCCAAATGTCTCTAATTCCAGACAGGTTCGACTAAAAGTGTAAGGGTTTCTTTTTTTTTCATTTCGCTACGGAACTTAAAAATAAAATCATTGTTCTTGCTAAGAGATGTGAAACGATTCCATACTCAAACTCCATGGGGTTGTTCGTTCAACCGTCAAATTTCTATGGCCACCTCGGTGTTAGATCACAATACCAGCTTCATGTCATAATAATTTTGTATTGTCATCCTATTTACTCTTGCATGAATGCATTTACACAACTATGTATTTACATATATAAGTGTGTATGCATATATATGTAAAAATGTTGCACAGCCTAAATGAATCCTCCCGACTTCCAAGTCTTCTATTCCTCTTTATCCTAAGGATCCTCATCCTAAGACCAATGTCTGAACTTGGACAAGACAAAGGTCATATTCAACGGACACGTTCTCCCTGGGCCGGTCAACGTTAATGGTGTTATTCTGGAAGTCGTAGAAGAATACGTCTACCTCGGGCAACTATTGCAATTAGGTAGACATAACTTCGAGGACGACGCTGACAGAAGGATTCACTTTGGTTAGGCAGCATTCCGGAAGCTCTCACGTCGCCTACACTCCAGTGTTCAACCAACGCGTTCTCCCCGTGATGACCTACGGGGCCTAAAAATAACCTCTTAATTTAGGACTGATCCACATGTTTGCGGTCTCTGTCTGCCAGAATTCGTAACGGAATCATCAGGAGGAGATCACAAGTATCCGATATCACGCGACGAATAAGCTCGCTGAAGAGGTGATGGGCTGGTCACACACTCAGAAGAACAGATGGCAGATGGGCCAGTAAGATTCTGGAGTGGAGGCCGCGTTTAGGAAAATGAAGTGTTGGTCGACCGTTTATCAGGTGGGAAGACGATCTCAGTGGAGTAGCAGGTCCGGGATGGATGTGAGTAGCAGGATATCGGCCGTATTGGCGTTCATTGAAAGATGCCTATGTCCAGCAGTGGACCGGTAAGAGCTGATAATGATGACAGTGTATGTATGTATGTATGTATGTAGATTTATTTGTTCCCTCGTTACAATAAAACTACTATAACGAAATTCATCGTGGTTTTTTTAAATTATTTAAGTAGCCAGACGTTTAAAATGCTTTACAGTAACCATGATCACGAGTGGATACGATGGAATTCCTCAAGACAGCAAGATCTAATAAGTACTATTGGCGTTGATCGGAACAACTAGTAATTATAATAAGTACTATTGGCGTTGATCGGAACAACTAGTAATTATAATTCTTCGGGTACTTTTAATAACTTATGACATCAGGACATCTGTCACCTCAGTCCACCCGTAACCATCGTCGCTTGAAATTTCTGAGACGTCGGGCTAGTTGAATAATATAATAAACCACGACAAAATCCTTAAAAGTAGTTTTACTGTAATGTGTAACATTCACGCAAACTCAAGACATCAATATATGTTTCCTATTATATCAATTTTAACGTATATATTTTACGACTTGTTGTGAGATTGAACTTGATAACTCTAGTGATACTGGGTACATTAAAATATATTTTAGGCAGTCGGGCTCCTAGTGTTACTACAACGTAATGTTTTATATATAGCATGCCAGCCGTAGTGTTCGAGGCTTATGTGTAACACTGAACGAAATGCTGATAACGTTGTACATACGCGTTTGCCGTTTAGATTGTTTATCGTATAAATGGTGACTTTAGCATAACGTTGTGCTATAACGTAAGTACCGTATGGCAAGTCCATACGGTACTTACCACAGGTTGCAGGTACAGGAACAACGTAAATATATTTTGTATATTTAAAAAATCTTATATTTAAGATTTTTATCATAGGAATACATAAAAAACATGTTCATCCATGATACATGGATGTTTATCCATGACCCAGGTGGGATTCGAACGCTTGGCCTCTGGCGTAACATGCAGACTAACTGCCATGTTACCAACTGAGCCAGCCGGTCGTCTTATTAGCCAACATCACTATTTATTGATATCAGCCTGCTGGGTGGCGATATCATCCTACCCTACCGGGTATTTTAACATTGCAATGAACACAACTGTGCCGGGCCAATTCGTTGCTATGCGCCAGAGATAACCAAGAGGTATTGCCATGGCGCTACCTCTTGGTTATTACACCATAGTTATATGATGGGTATGATCTCGATCCGTGGTGAAACGTGGTTCAATCTCGGGTAGTACTAAAGGGTATTATAATATAGGTTTCTGGTAGCAGTCTGCTGTCGGGATGTACTGCTACACCCCCGCGCCTTGGTGATCACGTTAAGTCGTTGGATATCTTTCCGGTCATACCGGACTGCCGTCTGAAGTGCACTGGTATGTGTCTACGCAGTACACACACACACACATGCACACTATAACGCGTCACGCGCAGAATAATGGTCTCTTCGAATATAGATGGCCGTCGTAGTCAAAATTCACCATCATCATACTAGGCGTTACTTACTAGCCTACTTGGCTGTATTACTGTGGCCAGATTAAGCTGCAATGTCACATTAGACTCCACACGCGGCTGACGCTCCACAGGCGCGTAAAATATGGCATGTAAATCACGATGTGTATTTTCCGTTATGCCTCCATTATTTAGGCCTTTAACTTGTTGAGGTAATTTGGAACCATGAAACTTTGCGTACACTTAGCATTCCGTCCACTTAGGGGCATTAGCATATTTTTTTTGTTGCAATTTATGCGATAAGAAATACAATGGTTTATTTTCCTAAAGCCTAGCTGAGCCCCATGGTTTCTATCGCGTAACACATATCCCAATAAATCATTTTTTATATTTGAAGCGGATAAAAAATAGGAACCTTTTGATGAACTTCTACATAGTCGTAATGCAGGTGTTCTCATTATCAGATACGACGCGGAGTATGATCTGCAATCGTCAGCCAGCAGGAGAGAATTTTTGAAGTCGAATAATTCATGCGTCCTTCTTTTGGACAAAAACGACCCGATATTTTAACAGACAGACGATAAATAAAATGGGAAGAACCACGATTTTAATTATTTCAAGATTTCGAAGTTTTGTTGATTCTAGATACCAATACTCTTTTGCAAAGGAATCGCATTTGATGAATGAACTAGTAATGATTCATAATTTTATTGATCAAATATATCATTTTATAATAATCTTTGTGTTCCAAGGCATACAGGTCACCGAAATATCAGATCTATATCTCTCTCTTTCTCTCTCGCTCCTCTCTCTCTCTCTCTCTCTCTCTCTCTCTCTCTATATATATATATATATATATATATATATATATATATATAATTGTGACAATATATAATTTATAGGTAGTTAGAGAACAGGCTCTCCATTTCTGTAATCTGGTATCCATATTGTGTTTTATCAATACTTTTCAGATATTTTTTTAATAAATGATTATAATGGTTCACCGTCAGCATTATTAGCCCCTATCGGTCCACTGCTGGACTTAGGCCTCGTTCAATGAACGCCAACATAATTATTACAGTTTAATTGCTTTCTACACGTTCTATCCAAAACATAAAGATAAGACCTTAAGAACATTCCTTATCAAATACTTTATACAATAGCTCAGTGACAAAAAAAATATCCAATAAAAAAATATAAAAAAATTCCATGTTTTGTTCTAACAGTAAATTATTGTCAAAATTTGTGTCAAAATCGCATTGCTTTTTGTACACTGCTTTGAAAAACAGACTCTAAGTGATGTGGGTACGGTTGACTTTGCCAAAAAACATGTTTATATCATATCCACAACTCATTTCCAACTACACATATACAATCAAGTATGATCTTGGATGACACATGAGTATGAAATCGGGAATCTTGCATATATGTAAATATATACAAGATTCCCGATACACGACTATTATACACATTAAAACAAGTCTTAAACCATAAAGGCGAAGTTATAGAGTTCTAATCGTGTAAACAAAGTAAAAACCATCGCGACTGCCATCAGTGCCGCCTTTGGTGAGGTGCCCGGAACAACAAATCATGACACCTTAGGGGTGTAACTAACCATCGAGTGGTTAGTTACACCCCTAAGGGCCGGCGCCTCCTCCACTGAAGAGTTGTTCCACACGAGAGGACAACCCCCCCTAACTTTGGAACAGTGCAATGGTTCCCATCCTCGCCCCTTGCCCCATGTGCAAAAGCGCCTCCCTCTCTTACGCTTTAGTTCCCACTTCTTATAACAAGCCTTATAAGGTGTACAAAAACCAGCCGAAACGGTTCCATTGGGCGAAGCGAAAAGGTAGGTTCACCTCGGGGTACGTAGCTCCACCACCACGCCAATGCTTGAACTGTGGTGAGGGAACCGAGCAACGCCTAACTTGGCAGAGAGAACACTCACACCATCCATACTTTTACAGACGGAAGTAAGCTCAGGGACGGCGCTGTCGGCGGAGCCTTTGTAAGTTAGGGCGAAAAGCGCGGCCCGGTCGGCAAGAAGCTCAAGCTTCACGACAGCTGTTCTGTCTATGAAGCTGAGCTTTTTGCCATTTTCAAGGCACACGTTTGGGCCTCATCTCACCAACACATACGCACAATTATTTGTTCATACTCGCGAGCCCTTAGACGCTACGCAGAATCGCAGCAGTACACAAATCCCTTCATCGCTCAAATACATACACCACATGTCCAGAACCGTAGATATCGCGTGGGTCAAGAGCCACACAGGCATCATTGGCAACGAAGCCGCGGACGCAGCCGCGAGGCGGGAGGCTAATTGGCGCAAGGGCCCTGAATATACACACTCTCACATATCAAATACATCACAAAAACTGAAAATGCTTCACCTGGCAAACGAGTGAGCCGCAAGGACAATACACCAAACAGGGGACTAACTCCACCTCCACCTATACAAATGGGGTTGCCCTGCACTATAGGAAAACCCCACTGACTTTGGGACAGTGCAATGGGGTGAGGTTCCCATCCTCGCCCCTTGCCCCGTGCGCAAAAGCGCCACCTCCTGTTGCTCTTAGGTCTCCTCTTCTTATAAGGGGGGTACTGAGAGCGATTCCTCCTCCTGATATTTAAGCCCCCTCTTCTCATAAGAGGGGTGCAAAGATCTCTCTCGTTTCAATTGTTCACCCCAGGCTATTAGGCCTCACCGCCACGAAAAGGCTTGAACCATATTGGGGAGACCAGACATCCTACACCAAACACTATTTACACAGGTTCAAAATTATCGATGTCGATACTTGCCCCTGAGATGGGTCAATGCCCTAAACAAAGGACCACTTTCTAGAGGACTGTACTCGATTTGCAGGTTACAGACTGCATCTGAAAATTGAGACTGAAAGAAGGTATTTTCCGGAGAAGATAAATTTTGAATCGATTAATTTGAAAATTGATACTCATTTTTTTTACCATAACACAATATTTTTAATTCGTGATTGTGAAGTATTTTATCTACTATAACGACGCGAGAGCCTGAGACACGAAACGCAAAATTCTTGATCATTATTCTGAAACAACTTATAAGAAATAAAAATTTCTAACTAAAAAAAAATAGACAGGTAACCTTCTTCACGCTTAACGACAGGACAATTGAAATAAATAAATAGTTGCATATTATTTGGAAAAAAGAAAACAAATATGCGCAGATAGCAAAACATTTATAAGCTAATCGTATGAAAACGTGGTGCGTCGTTTTAGAGTGAAACATTAGATGAGATGCCGTTAGAGACAAGGCAAGGGAGCGCCGTATTCGCGTGTTGTTCACTGAACGAGAGCGACAATACGAAAGTTTCAGTTTGTTGTTCTATCGTGACCCCTTTTTATCTCTCTTCTGAATGTCCCGAAGAAAGTGATAATAGTAGATTCTGTTTTCACTTCACGACAAGGGTGCGATACGATATAACAATTATTTATTTAGATACTGATGATCAAAACAAACTTAGTTACGATAATTACGACAAGTGGTCGAGCGACAGTTACGCCTCCGCCTCAGGGTTACACCGAGATTCCGGACCATTGGGATGATGGAGCAGAGATGATGACAGCTGTCGGTATTTCCTGGGTGTTGTACTATGTGCTGTATGAGACTCGCAGTTGAACCAAATAGTGCACTACCACTAAAACAATAGTTCTACGTTATCGTATTCGATAAAACGTGATGTATAAAAACAGGCAAGGTCTTTGTTCTCCATGTAGGTCAATGTATGATAAAAGTACATTTCTCCAGTACTACTCCTGGATTTACATAATACATACTTAAATTTGTCAAACTACGGTAAAATATTACATGTTGGACGCAGGAATGATAATGCAGAGACAAAAATGGCAGGTCTCGACGAATTCTGCATTTGAATTCTTATTTTTGTTTTAAAATTACATTCGGATTAAAGTAGCCAACTATTTACACATAAGTGAGGATTACTTTCTATCCTTTCTTTTACATTAATGCCATTGTTATTTTATTAAATCATTTTCTGACACAAATACATTCGAACCCAATATAATCGGATCTGATTTTATTCAAGTTGTTAATTCAGTGAGAATAGAGTATTTTATTTATATGCTTATATAATTTTAACATAACAGAGGTTTCTTATAGTATAGGGGGGCAAACGATAAACCGGATCCTTCTGACGACTACCGATGCCCATATGCCCGCGTGTTATTCTTATGCGAATGTGCTGGAACAACCCGCTACTCTTAGACCGCACTTACTTACCCTCATTGCGGCGGTCTAAAGTGAGCGAGTGATACCTCCCCGGTCGTGCCGGCCCAAATCACCTGCAATGCGGCATGGCACTAACTACTAAAGATATAATCGACAGCATTGCTGTTACGATGTGGCGTTGTAATGTGAGCGAGGGTTACCTCCCCGGTCGTACCGGCCCAAATCGGCTGCAATGCAGCATAGCACTATCTACTAAAAATATAATCAGTTATCTTTGTTCTCTAATAATTATGAAGTTAAATTAACCGAAAATATCCGGTAGAAATTTGGCGGAATACAAATGGAGGAATTAACATAAATACGAAATTAGACATTGCTGGCGCCGTACAATTGTAATTTGTAATGGCTACGAAACATATAAATTTTATGGCACTACCTCCTCAATTGTTTACCGAACTGCGAAAGTACAAGTCAGGTGTACTTGATATAATTTTACCATTGTAAGAACTACAAAATTTAATAAAAATAATTACTGCAAAGCTTCTGAAACGTCGGGGTAGAAGAATAATAGTAAAAGTAAAAGTTGTTTTATTGAAACGAGTTCACGCGAATCTATCACGAGAAATTGATACATTAACTACGTTAAGTTGAAACGGGATTTTCAGCGTGGTTCCATTCCCATTTTAACCGAAGTAACTAGAATTTTTTTGTACATATTTGTGGAACAATATACCGGACACACGGCAGGTAATATTTTAAAAACTTTCTCGAGGCTTTATATTGTTTTTTTTAATATTAGATTACGTGATGTTGATCGAATTTCAAAGTGGTTACATAGTTCAAGAACGCCTGCGTCACCTCAAAGGTGAATGCATTTTTATCTATGCTATGCTATGCTATGCTACGCTATGCTATACATTAAGAATCTAAAATAAAGTATGAACGTCGGGAAGGATTGCGTGGCATTGAGAAATCGAGGATAATGCACAGCTTGCGACGTAAACGTTTCACGAATACAGTTTATGGCAGAGCGAGCGTCCTTAGGGGCAGGAAAAAATGTGTTTCAGACGATCCACTCACTCAACAGGTACGTTCATCGCTCTCTTTACGCCAACTGATAGTGACCTTTGACCCGGCGGATGGATAGGACTTTGTAGTCGTCTCACTGGGTCGTTACATAAAAGGGGTCGTTCGATGAATGCGTATGGCTTTAGGAATATTTCTCGTCACCAAGTGAAAGTTTCATTGTATTTGAAATGGGTCGGCATGTACTAGAGAATTGCATCTCGCTCCCGTAACACCTAATCCAGTCGTCAGTTCACCGGATAGGAGGCCTTCCAACACTCGAGAACCTTTCTTCCCCAACGGTTGTTGGTTCTGCGTACAATGTGGCATGTTGATTACCCTATTAAAATATACATAATAAATTATATAGGTTTTATATGTTTTTTTTGTTGATAAAATAGTGCATCTCGTAGACAAGCACTGAAATAAAACATGCAATTTAAACGCAACTGCATGCACTTCATGATGATGTCGTGTGCTCGTTATAGAGCTCAGAGTGTCGTCAGTTCGATCCTTGGGCTCTCTCACTAGTGAAGTCAATTTGGAACAAAGTTAAATTGTATGACTTTTATTTCAGGTTGTATGACCTGCGTTGTAGAAGTACTTTACGAAGAGGTAGTGTCGTGCTGAATAGGAGGAAGTAGTGCCACCCCACCATTGTTCATGCCAGTTCAAGCCTTGTCGTGGCAGTGGAGCTTAGTAGCCTGGGGTGAACCCAGGCGAAGCCAATTGAACCGAGAGGGATCTTTGCACCCCTCTTATAAGAAGAGGGGACCAAAGAGCAACAGGAGGAGGCGCTTTTGCGCACGGGGCAAGGAGTGAGGATGGGAACCTCACCCTATTGCACTGTCCCAAAGTCGGTGAGGTTGTCCTGTAGTGCGGGGCAACCCCATCTGCGGACTAGCCGTCGAGGTGTCCTGATGATTTGTTGTTCCGGGGCACCTCACCAAGGGCGGCACCGATAGCACTCGCGATGGTTTTGTGGGTATTCGGCACTATCAAGTGTCGCGAATCCCATGCAGCATTCTCCTAGGCAGCGTGGCACTATATCTTACGCCTAGTTAACACAAGAAGTCACAAGGCTTAGGTTTCGATCGATCGAGAGATATCAATCTCTTTGTTTAGAAATATTAAATATTAAATATTAAAAATTAAAAAAAAAATATCAAATGAGCCCAAATCCGATGAAGTTAGATACTTAATTACAGAGTTCGCATGGCTGAATTCCGTCTCCACCATTAGACCTGCTCCATGTTATGACGCCGTAAAATAAAAACCCGGGAATTGTTACTAGGAAACGAGCCCAAATATGACGAGGTTGCAATCCTAGTGAGTATATCAGCAGACCTTGGCTATAATTTAGGCCTAAGTCTTGTGAAAATAAATTTCTTAGACTTGTCGCTACACGAATGGGTTGATGATTATGAAATAAATAAATTAATTTAGAGAGTTTCCATGCCTAATTATTATTATTATAGACTATATACACTTGGTTCGGCCTTACAATATTGTTACAATTTTTTTAAATTCATTTTAAAATTAAAAAAAATATATATTTGAATTTGGAATCCGTCATTTTTATATGATTGTTCGTTGTGTTTTCTCACGTTGGTGTCCCTATATTGTACAATATTTTGCGATGGATTGATTGATTTAATATTGAGTGGGGTGATAAAGATAATCTGACCGCTGGGATTGCATTACACGCAGTAAGTATGGAGCCTAATGCAATTTTTAAAACTCTCCATACACTTGGTATTAGTCAAATGTTTTGTACCGTATGTATTAATAGGTACAATGAGACTTCCTCTGTTACTGACAGAGAACATCTGGCCATCCACGTAGTGTTCGTACGAAGACGGTGGTCATAGCAGTAAGGAAAAGAATTCGAAGACATCCTGTGTAAGCAAAATAATTTATGTCGGGAAATGAAGATGGCACCTACAACCATGTCGCGTATTCTCAGAGATGACTTAGGACTTGCAGCCTAAGAGAGATCACTTTCTTAACTGATGAATTATAGATAAATAGGGTGATAAAATCGAATCAACTACTGAAGCGGTATGCAAAGGGAAGTCACAGGAAATGTTTGTGATGATGATGGATGAGATTTTTTACAATTGCTTTAACAAACTTAATGACCGTACTTATGCTCAAAGCTCCAGAATTCTTTTGGTAAGCTTCCTAATTTATCGATAGAGTGCAACGTGGGCATTATGCGACTTCAGTGATGGTTCGGTGGGGTGATAGCTATGGAGGAGCGACTGAGCCATGTTTTTGTGAAAAAAGGTGCCAAAGACACCTGCGCAAGTATATCAAGGTACCACTCTTGAGAAAGTAGCTAAGCCTCTTAATGACACCAAGTTCAGAAACCAAGTATGGTCCTTCCAGGAAGACATGGGAGTAGATCATAGCACGTTCCCCCCAATCCTACTTCCAGGCTTAATTAAAGCTGAAGACTACACTTCATCAAGCACCGCGCTTAATACGCTGGATTAAGAGTTATGGTCAGTTTACAACTGGCTCTAAACCCCATGAGAATTTGGATTTCCTAAAACAATCCATACGATTGGCAGTGAAGAATTTCTCCTTGGAGAGCCTATTGATAACTGGCCTTAACGCTTGAAAAAACTGTATTGCAGTCAATGGAGACCACCTCGTACAAGCTTTTCATCTTTTTGATTGTTTTATATGTGTGTGTTAAACTAACACACTCTTAAAGTAATAAATGTTATTTTTAAACTAAAAAAATACATTTGTTTTTATAATATTTCTTGCAAGACTGGGTCTACTACTCGTTGAAAGATAAATCACAATTTCAAGCAGATTTTTCAATTGGTTTAAAATCACCTTGCAATATGTTATACGAAATTTTATGTAATGTATAGGTCGTACTAATAATAGTATTAGTAGCACTATTGTACTGCATGTACAAGGTCCACTAGGGGAAGTGGTAAAGACGGGAAACGTTTGCATATGAAGAAGTTAATGGGCGCCGGTAGTATCAAACTGTTCCGACTCTTCGTTATACTGACTATCGCTATGCTATAAAAATATTTTATGTACATAAATTGTAAAATAAATAAGTAAAGGTTACAGAAAACTCACATATAACATAAAATTAAATTCCATAAAATGTAGCGAATATTTCCAACCAGCAAGGATTCAGCCAGGCTTGTTTAATTAAAACTCCACTCATATTATATTTCTTTTTAACTCAAGTCAGTTATACGACAAAATTCAAATGTTTCAGGGAAGCAATTCACCAGAGTTTATTTTGGCGTCGTTCCAAGAGGACAATGGGTATAAAATGGAATTTATCGCGCGACACATAATAGAATAGGTTAATTTATATAATTTATTGTTGCACAAAATGTAATAAGGCGTGTATTGACGTAATCTCCACAGTGTGCCAAAATAAGCAGACATTAGGACGATAGCTGTTTGTCCAGGACCTGATAGGCGGATTGTATGTTGAGATGCAAAATGAAACGTCGGAGATATGGTACACAGGAATTAAGTGCTGTGAGATTTTTTCTGCAATGTGCAAAATGTTATTAAATTAAAATATTTTTGTTGCAAACCTGATTGAACATCAAAGTAATATTCCATATTTTTCAGCCCCGACCCACATCACATTTTTGGAACAGTGTAATGGGGTAAGGTTCCAGGCTTCGCACCTTGCCCCGTACACAAAAGCGCCCACTCCTATAACTCTTTGGTCCTTCCTTATAGGAGGGATACAAAGAGCAGCCTCGTTTCAAGTAGCTTCGCAAAAGGAGTCAGAGTTCATCCTAGACTACTGAGACCCACCGCCACGACGAAGCTTCAATCCTAGCCTAACCTGAATAGAACAAAGCGGAACAAACTCAGGGGGTGTACAAATTGCGATGGCAATTAAAGTAACATCGTTGTGTGATCGAAAAACTACAAACTTTTATTATTTTAAGTGTCTTCTAATTTTTATCCCTTCTTTTTTCTTCGTCAATACATGATCATCATCAGCCGAATGACATCGGCAAGAAATATCTGAACGCAATGTTCCACATTTCCCGAAGCTCAAGGAACTAAAATAGAAGTCTTCCTGCACATCCGTTTGTAAAGGAGCCAGCAGGGGAACATGGTGTAATACAACCGCTACCCCATGAGGGCTCTTCTCCTGACAGGCCTAGTTATAAAGTTAGCCCCACGTCTTATGTATTACGCAGTTACTTGAACACAGCTTAGAAGGTGAAATATAGAGCAAAGCTATGATATGCATACATAAATTTTACTTCACATCCGTAAACCAGTAGCACTAACTATGAATCGTTACAGCTTTATCCCGTTTCAATATCGGAAAATGTAGTCTACCTAATCTTGGGAATTTGATGTGGGTGCCATTTCTTACACAGATCAACTGAAATCTGTCAGTTGCAACCCAGAAGGGATAAGATGCCCAATCCTAGATTAGGTCGAATTCACGGAAGAAATACACAGATTAGTAGTTACTCAAAACATGTACTTGGATTAGAAAAAATTGGTACCCCGCCAGGGTTCAAACTTGCACCACCCAAATGGAAGTCCGAAGCGCTAACTACTAAGCCAACGAGACTACTGTAATTTATTATTATTAAAAAATTAAGCTTCGAAATGCAACAAATAACTAGGACGCTGCAAAAACTTTGAAACATAAATACAATAAATTATAGATAATCTGCAATTGCAATATGATAGCAAATTGGTATTTCTAGATGTGTAGGCAAAAATATAATTTTGAACAATTTTGAAGAATAAACCAAATAATTTAAGTGTCTACGCTAATACTAACGTCTTATATCACACAAACCAGACCTAAGTTTTTCTTTAACAAAGTTAAATTTGTTTTCTCTCTTTTTTTTTCATAAACTACTCTCTTAAAGTCACAAGCCTATTTAAGTAGTAAGATAGTTCGTTCCTACGATAAATTCTTTCCAGAATGTTACATTTGAATACCATATTCAAGATTTACGTAGCAATGCATTGGCAATAACAACGGATATGTATCACGTAACAGCCATCTAAAATATGTTTCACTTAGTCTATATATTCAGTCGATGTCTCTTGGAAGGACATACATTAGTTTACATGTGAGTGTTAGTGTGGAATAATTGAGAGTCATGAGACACGAAATAGATCATTGTCTATGTCATGGGAATACTATATTATATAGAACAACGAGGAGTAGTATTTTGTATTTTTTTATTTCTAAATAATATTTATCGGAGTTTTGTCAGAAATGTCTGTAAGAGTTGGTTTTATAAGAAATGCTAAGCTTATGCTATGTGAGTTGTAAAACATTTGACATTTGTAGGACACAGTAGATAATGGTCCTCCATACAACCAATAAAATACAATTAAACTAATGTACTAATTTTGTAATTTAGTGTGTAAAATTAAGCTTAGTGTAATTATAGATAGTTCATTCTCTTCAGAAATTATGCACACCGAGTGATATCGATAGAAACTCGTGGCGGTCAGGAACCGCGGGCGCCTGAGCTGTACGGGCGATTAGCAGCTACCCGGTGTAGGTAACGTATATTAACACTTTCAGAACGAGATACCTATTTGTTACATACTCGGAATTAAAATCGAGTACCGAGTTCTCTTTGTGCCTTTGCACGGAGTCTTAGTAACATATTATATGGCAGGGGCTGCCAACCTAACCTCGCCCCATTGCTGTCCCAAAGTTGGGAGGGTTGTCCTGTGGTGTGGGGAAAAGGCCATCTGTGGAGGTGGCGTCTGGTCCCTTAGGGGGCCTCGTTCCCGAGGCCGACTGCAAGTGGCTCGGGAGCGTGACCTATCGCGCAGTATGGAAGAGCCTTCGTCCAGAAATGGAGTGGTCCGGCTGTGACGATGATGATGAAAATATGTTTTGCATAGTAATCAATTTTATCGTGTTACAATTCAAGGAATCTTTCATAATTATATAAAACTAAGTAATGTAGCCAATAAGTTTTGAATGAAATATCGATAGCATCCCGTGAAATCGATATTAATATAATGCAATTATATCACTAAAACAAAAAAACGTGAAATCAAATTCTATACTACTATTTACTAGCAAACATTTCTTCACGTAAAATAATTCATTTTCCTATGAATCGTATGCCTATGATAAAAATAGAACTATGGCTACAATTCTTTTACGAGGATCAGTATAATATTGTTATATGGCAGAAATTCTTTACGTATATATATAGATTCTTATATATAGACGTGAAAGAATTAAGCATAGGCTTAAAGTTCCCTATAACTTCCTTTTTTGTTGTTTAAGTGGACCAGAGAGCAGTTACAGCCTACTGATAGCTATGAACGTCCATGGACATCAGCATAATTACTTTGCAGATGTGTTGTCCTCTTCCCTTTCTTCTTGCTGACATTCTTGGCATTTTCTATCCGATACGATTGAGAAATCTTAGAAAAACGTTTTTAAAGTTCGATAACGCATGCAGAAACTACGGTCTGTCGCCTTCTGTAGGCATCGGCGATCATTTGCCATAAGGTGATCTTGTTGCTACTTTTATTGATATCAAGAACAACCTTTTTGTGTAAGCCCTTGTATTGTGACGGATTTCGCTCCGGCCGTTTTGGACTACTCGCCCTTCAGTAAATGGGAATCAGGTAGTGGGAAGTGTACTTGTGTCTGGTTACACACCTGTACATTTATCGGCTAATCTTTTTAGAGATAGTTCTCGCATGACACTGCCACAAAATTACAGTAACGCTGTCGCGTTTCATGTGATTTGTGAGTTTCGGTGGCTTATTCAACGGAAGGACTTATATATATTAGTGGCCGTCACTGGTACCTAAAAAAAAAGGAGGCCGTGGGTGAGATCGGCTAGGTCGACATTAATTTCACTATTTTCATCGTCTATATATATAATAATACCTTTTATAATTTTAAGAGGTATTTCCATTTCAGAAAATGAAATATCCAATTCTTATTATTATATTATATTAGGCCCCGTATATACCTTATTGTTGGGTAAAGGCCTGATCCCATTTTTTCCATTATTCTCCGTCCCGAGCTTCATCGCGCGGAATTCATTCAATATTTATACCAGACATTCGATAATATAAATCAAATAGTCAATTCGTAATACAAACCTTATGTTAAATACTACTAAATGGCTACAAATAAATATTCCATTATGACATCAATAGGCGTTTACAGATTAAGTTAACAAAGACTGAAAGTAACGGCGGTCGTAAATTTGCCGGTTTGTGATTTTGTGAAGAGCCAATACAGGGATTTATCGTTTTTATAATCAATACAATCAATCTTAATGGTATTATCATAATGCGCGATATTTCAGAAAATCTGTCAAAGTGACAAAGTGTGGCCACAGAGTATTGTGATGCTGAGTGATTCAAATTTAAATTTTCTGATGCAAAGTAAATTTAAAAACTTTTTGATTGCGTCGTGGACTTGTCGTAATCTTAACAATAATAATGTCTGTATTATTATCACACCACGTTGGCCTGGCCCTGTGCTGAGTTTCTTCAGGACTTTTGTTACGAATACTTCTACTAGACAACGGAAATATATTATGGTAAAATTATAGCCTGGTGTGACCCACTGCTGGGCAAAGGTCTCTCTACTATAATTCCACACCCCGCTGCTTTGAGCAAGATTGAGCCAATCCTTCCAAATGGAGTGCAGCTTATCTCGCCATCGCTGACGGGGACTGCCGCGTGGCCTCAATACTTCGCTCCGTACTTCTCTGATAGACATCGAGCTGCTGAAATAACAGAGACTTAAATTAATATATATCCTATGACCTGGACGAGATTCAAACCAGTGACTTCTGGCGCAAATCCACGAAAGCTCGCTACACCGAGCACGACTTAGCTTTCAATATCCCAGACCTCATACCTGATCCTCCATTTTTAATTTGTCGCCGTTGTTTATTAACGAGTAAAACTTTTACGCGGTCATAAAAAAATTCCCTCATTCCCGGGCAATTAAGTAAAATGTAACAGGAGTCCCCCGGACCTTAATGTTATGAGCACGGCCCCCAGTCATATAGGCAGTGATTAACTTTAGGACCCGTATTACTTTACGGCACACGTTAATGACTTGTAAGGCTTGTGTACTGAGTAATTGTAAATAATTGTCATCAACATTTCCTTATCTTTTATAATAACTTTAGAAATGTTCTATGGAGTTCCCCTGTTTTGTAGATGGCAGTAGTTAATGTTATAATGATCTGTTCAGTTAACACACCATGTTAGATTAGGTCTTTTTCTTTTATTTTTTTTTTGAAGCGGGGAAACGCATGTACTCGCCTTCAATGGCCCTGGGTGGGGTCCAGTGGTGTGTGGGGCTCGCGGCACATTATAGTGCCGAAAACCCACAAAAACCACCGCGAGTGCCATCAGTGCCACCTTTGGTGAGGTGCCCCGCAACAGTAAATTATCAGGGTACCTCGACGGCTGGTCAGCCCCCTAAGGGACCGACGCCACCTCCACAGATGGGGTTGTCCGCACCACAGGACAACCCCACCAATTTTGGGACAGTGCAATGGGGGAGGTTCCCATCCTCGTGCCTTGCCCCGTGCGCAACGCCGCCTCATTGTTTTTTTTTTGTCCCCTCTTCTTATAAGAGGGGTACAAAGAGCATACACCTCCTCGGTTCAATTAGCTTCGCCCAAGGTGTCTTGGATCACCCCAGGCTACTGAACCCCGCCGCCACGACAAGGCTTGAACCATGGTGGGGACGTTAGCCTAGTCCTGTGCTTAGTACCTTTAGGACTTGTGTTACAGGTACTAGGCAACGGAAATATGTCTTATTTTTCTTTTAAGAAAATTTATATATTTAAGTGTTTAATTAAAGGAAATGTTATGTTACATAGCTAAACGTCCATGACCTAGTAGGGATTTGAAAACACGAACTCTGGCCTTAATTTATTTTCTCAAAATCTTTTGAACAATTTCACGCGGTTTTGACACATGGATAGAGCGAATCCCGTGGAAGGATTTAGTGTATAACTTGTATGGTCCCGTCCCTGAAACTTTTAAACTTTGTTTTTTTTTTTAAACTTTATTTCAGTTTGGTAGCTTTTTTGGTATTTATTTTACAAGGACATAACATTCTTCTAGTACATACTATGAATTTTTTAATATTAGTGGTGAACAAACGAGCATTGAATCTTTTTTATAACTAACGACGCCGTACTTCCCCTCTCCTCCTGTCCTCCAAATGTACCCGGGTAAGTCGGCTCTATGCAACCCCTTGCAAGAATTTGCGTTTGCGAGATGGAGATTCGCCTGATCACAAGTGCATCAAATGAAGGTTTCACTATAAAATTCGCTAACAATGTAGTATAAAAAAGTAAGAAATGTATGAAGAGTCGTCAGGCGCATGACATACACAAAAACACGCTCTCGAGGCCCGAGTTGTCACAATGTCAAAATTTACGTCTCAACATTTTGTTTACTTATGCAAACCCACGACCTTATGATCAACGATCAAGGAAACTTGTCCCTAAATTAATAAGGTGTAATTACAATATCTTACTTTCTTCTGAAGTCATTTGAAGTAGCCACAAGACAAACAACCCTTGGGGATTTATCTGTAGGTACATGAATACATTTTATTACGAGCATCGGTGTTTTATTATTCGAGCTTAGGGCTGTCGAACTACATCTCGTTTTTACTACATACGAGGCCGTAAACTACCAGTAAAATTTGATGGTAAGCTTATCAAAAACCATAAATATGTACATTGTGGCAACATAATGGTAACCCTGTGAAATATATAACACAAAAGGCCGTGATGTCGTGTTCTATTCTTCCAACCAGTGTCATTTAAAAGGTAAGAATTGTAAGAGGTAGTGACATGACAAAAATGGGCGCGCACGACCAGGGTTACCACCCTGGTCGTGCGCCTGGCCTCTCGCTCTTTTGATACCGCCATAAAATGATACCTACTGTGTCGCGTTACGTACGGTTTGTGAGTAGCCGGTAGTCCAATGCGGGGGGGGAGATGAAAAAGAGGGCAACACATCTGCATGACAATAACGCGGATGTCTGTAGACACTGGTATTCGTCAAAACGCGATTTCTCGTGAACCTGCCCCTCTACTATAAAAAAGGTTCTGGGATACCTTCTCATTTTTCTCATTTCATGTACTAAATACTTCTGTAGGAACTGCCAGCCCTAAGCCTGAGAATAAAGTCTACAACAGTTCTCCACTTCCTTTATAGTTAGGACTAATGGGATTGGATGCGCACCAGATCCTTAACTTCTGCAGCAATAACTATAGAGACGTGCTTTAGAGTATGAGTCTGATAAGGCGTGGAATTATTGAGCCTGTGGCTTATCATTATCATAATTATCATTTTATCTGCACGTCTCAAATCATTGTTTTTCCCGAGATTTGTCATTAATTAACGATACCAGTAGATTAAATTCTGATACCACTAGATTAATTACCGATTTCAATAGATTAATTACAGATATAACTAGATTAATTTATGACATCACTAGACTAATTAACCATATCACTAGATTAGTTACCGTTATTACTAGATTAACTACCGGTATCACTAGGTGGCTGTGTGGGGACGGCCTAATAATGCCCACACCCTCAATCCAAGCCCACGGTCACCCTGGTCGAGAGTCGTCCAAGGGTACTAGTCTCTTAACAATAGAGTGGCTTCAGCGAGTTGGTTATTTGGTGTCCCGTCTGTTTCGCAATGACAGTGAAATAAACGGGAGCACCGGACAGCGATCGCGCCAAGTGATGGCGATACCATCAATCCGATCGGCGACAGACAGCTGTGGCACCGGTCCGAAACCTAATCAGTGATTGCCAGTCCGCCTGTTCAGCGTGGCAATTACGAGGATTCACCTACAATGGACGAAAACAGCAGAATTCGGCCCCGAGTTCCCGGTAGTTCCACTAGTCCAGGCCAAGGTAGCGGCCACGGTAACGGCCGAACAAGGGCTGCTATGAATCTCCGGGCTAGGGATCGCTACCACCGATTTGAGCTGGCTACGTACAACGGACGAACGTTCAGACTATATAACCGCTTGCTTGAGCTGGAGGTGGAACTGAGTAAAATCCGATGGCACATTCTGGGGCTATGCGAAGTCCGAAGACAAAACCAGGACACCACAACTTCGCCATCGGGTCACCTATGCAACTACAGGGAAGGCGAAGAGAGTTTCAGTGTATAATGTGACCTCATTGTATAGTTTGGTATAAATTGTGTTGTGCAACAACATTTTATGTTACTAAATATAGTATGGGTTAGTAAATTTGCATATTTTTTTAATTATCTATTAGGGAATAAAACAATGAATATATACAAATAATGGATTCCTCGTAAATTAACTTATTTTTAAATAGACAAACTTTACACTAATGACTAATACGTACTTCTTATCATATAGCAGCTATTCATACTTATTACACGAATGCTATTCATTATTACCAAGACGGTGTTAAGGTCCTTTGTTGATGCATTCATTACGGACCTTTCGTCTCATTCTACAAGTAAATCTTGAGAAACGAGAATAAAGTCCGTTAAACATTCATGATAATTACAATTTCTTGTAAAAAAAACTACTTACTTCATGTCAAAATATTTATCTGATTATGTATAATGTCCACGAATATTAGTTGTTTTGCCTTCCTTCTACCATGTTGTTCTCTCAAGTATCCGATATCACACGACGAATAGGCTCGCTGAACTGGCAGTGGACTAGTCACACACTTAGAAGAACAGATGGCAGATGGGCCAGTAGGGTTCTGGAGTGGAGGCCGCGTTTATGAAAACAAAGTGTTGGTCGACCGTTCACCAGGTGGGAAGGCGATCTCCGTGCAGTGGCCGGTCCGGGATGTATGTGAGTACCAAGAAATCGGTCGTCTTGGCCTTCATTGAGAGAGGCGTATGTCCAGCAGTGGACTGATAAGGGCTGATAATGATGATGGATGATGATCACTAGATTAATTAATGATATCACTAATTACACCCATCTAACATAAACCAATTGAGTTTTTGTTGTCCTACATATAGGTGCTACCAAATGATGAGAAATCTATGAATGGACAGGAAGTGTAGTGTCATGCTGCATTGCATCGAAATTTAGCCAGCTCGACTGGGGAGCTACGTCTTGTTCTCCTTAAAAGTGACAGTTTTGCTGTCATTTTTGTGTGGTTTGTGGTCCATTGGAGGGAACGCCGAAAGGAGAACAGCACACCCAAAGGACAGTTATAAGTATCTATAGGCATCAGTAGTCGTCAAGAGAATGCGATTGCACGTTTGCCCCCTCTATTTTATAATAGGCACACTTAGAACCACCATTTAGCGTCATCTTCTAACTTAATTAGACAACCCTATTGGAGCATATTCCGCTTCCCTCAATCACTGTAAATTAAAACGATATCAAAAGGTAAAACAAATCAGGGCTGTCACTAACTATAGTTTTCCATTTATTATGAGTAGAACCACAAAAAATATAGGTTTCCGTTGATTGAGAATGTATTCATTGTCATAAGTGGATTGTTGACAAGTACAGTAGGTACATCTGCGCCACGTATCCCACAGACCACCGAATCTCACCCAGGGCAGGTGAAAAAGAACTATCATTTAATAGGGAAAACATAGCCGTACCTACGTTAACATGAGCGCTTCCAATAATCTCGCCGACGTAATACACGAGCATGTAATACACGAGCTTGAAATTCAATCGGCCTCCCTAAGACAGTGTCTTAATCACCGTCCTTTTCACAAAATCATATTAAACCGTGCTTGTTCCACAAACAAGCGCAGGTGTAATATAATTGTAAGAAATATATGAAGCTGCTAGACGATAGTGGACAGTATAAATATTCAATTATATATAAAATAATTAATGGCTATTGAATTGATACAGTATCTTCTGAAGATGATTTAAGCCTTCGCGACCGGTCGTGCTTTTTTATGGAGGGATTGATTGAATTAAATGAATGATTGAATGAATGCAATATAATAATGTAAAAATGTACACAAACACGGTCTTATTACTATGCAGCAATTTCTTGCAGGCAACCTTAAGCAGTACATAGAGGAAAAAGAATTTTAGGCTATAAATGCGGCAGTGCACATTTGACTTTATACAGTATCCTATTAAATATGTATAAATATAATTTAGTTAAATAAACTAATACATAACCAATATAATATTCAATACACATAAACAAAAAATATATAATACAATAAACAACACAAAGCAATAAATAAGGCAGGTACGCATTTTATTAATATAATTAATGTGATCTTGGAGTTTTATGTAGGTATACGAGGGTGGATCTAAAAGTTCGTGGCAATCTAAAAGTACATGGAGCTATGACATCTTTTTAAATCTACCGTCATTTGTTAGTAATGACACATACTAATTGATTTATTGTGCGCAGTTTTATTCCTATACTGCACAATATAAATTTTCTGTGATTATTTGTTTGAAGCAATCTGACGCAATTTTCAATAATGGAGAAAATTGAACACCGTGCAGTCATTAAGTACCTCAATAAAAAGGCATATCACCGAAGGACATCCATCAAGATATGGTGAGCACTTTGGGGGACTCTGCTCCATCGTATTCCAGTGTCAAAAAGAGGGAAGTTCAAGCTCGGTCTTGAGAGCATTAAAGATGATCCTAGGAGTGGAAGGCCTACATCCTCTACCACGAAAGAAAACATCGATAAAATTTGTGATCTCGTACTGGGTGACCGACGTTTGACCATTGGTAAGATAGCTGTGATAACAAACTTTAGTTATGGCCGGGTGCAACACATAATAACGGAATAGTTGGGGTTCCATAAGGTTTCTGCTCGCTGGATCCCGAGGTTGCTTTCAGCTGAACAAAAACGAGTTCAATACACAATTTCGCGAGACTGTTCAAAACTTTTTGAGACTGATCCCGAGGACCTTTTGTTTAGATTTATTACCACGGATGAAAGCTGGGTTCACTACCATACTCCTGAATCAAAGCAACAATCCAAACAGTGGAAAAGATCAGACTCTCCTACACCGAAAAAGGCTAAGGTCGTTTTGTCGACTAACAAATTCATGGCTTCTGTTTTTTGGGATGCGAAGGGCATCATTTTTGTAGATTATTTACCGAAAGGTCAAACTGTAAATTCTAGTTATTATTGTAATCTTTTGCGAAGACTCCAGGAAGAAATATAAGAAAAAAGGCCGGGAATGTTGCCTAAGAAAGTTTTGTTTCATCAAGACAATGCACGTGTTCACACTTCGGTTGAAACAATGTCTGTAATCCATGATTGTGGCTACGAATTGCTGCCCCACCCACCTTATTCGCCGGATTTAGCCCCCTCCGATTATCATTTGTTTCCAAATATAAAAAAAAATATTTGGGTGGCTCGAAATTTTCGACCAAAGATGAGTAGTCAAAGATAGTCGCTGTAAACGATTATTTCGCCGACCTTCCGGAATCTTTTTTTTCGAGGGGATAAACAAGTTGCAGGTCAGGTGGAAGAAGTGTGTTGATCTAGATGGAGACTCTGTCGAAAAATAAAAATAAATTTAGATCCACTTTTCTTTCATTTTCTTGGTCGGGCTTAGAACTTTTAGATCCACCAAAGTATTTTTTTATAGTAACGGTGAAGGATAAGGTTGTGTGTTTTACCAGAGATTTAAAGATGTTTAAATTTTTAGCGCGCTTAATATGGGTAGGGATTGAGTTTTAACGTGAAATTGGTCGAATAGCAAAGGAGGAGTCAAAGTATTTATTGTGCGTAACTCTTTTGAATCGTACTTCCGATATACATTTTCTTCTAATTCGATGGTGTTCTCGGAACAAATAGTACGGAGTATAAAAGTGTAAGCATTCTAGAATTACGGCGAGAGATATTCAACAAGTCAAGTTTTGCGCGGTATGCGGATTTGTCTTCGAATTTGCGCACTCCAAAAATAAACCAAATGGCCATATTTTGAAGGCGTTCCAATTTGTACAATTGGTCATTAGTAAAGTTATGCGAAACACGTATCTGCAGAATCAATGAGGGAAATTGGTAACGATTCCGCAATCGTAACTCTGGTTGAAATCGGAAGTAAGTTACAAAAACGGTTTATAGAGTACCATGCCGCATAAACCTTTCTACTTACTTACTTAATGTGATATGCCCTATAAAGATTTTTATCTAGATACACACCGAGAACTTTCACATATTTACTATAGGAAATAGTTATGCCGTCTACAATCATTCAAGAATGGTTATCCCAGGAAGCCTTTAACAGTAAACTATGACTACCAATATTGTGGTTTGTGTTTGGTCAGGAGCATGATATTATGACATTTACTCCATTCACATATAGTGTCTAAATCCTTATATATGATATTAATAGCGACGGATAAATTCTCCACCGATGCTTGGTTGTATATGTATAGAGGTCATCTGCATCTAGTGAGAAGAGGAAGAAATAGATAGGGTGATTTTATCTATAAAAAGTGAAAAGAGGAGAGGAGATAAGACACCCCCTTGGGGGACGCTCTCATTGACATGAGATCATCTCTGATATTTTAACTCTCTGGCGCATCTTAACAAAGTAATTACTAAACCGCTAATTTACTGAAAGAGAAGAAAGTTATTTTTTGACGCAGGGAAACGTCGTTTGCGCCGTCACCGGTCCGGTAGTAAGTGCGACTAGCGGCAAATTATAGTGCCCAGCGTCCACTAAAACCAAGATCTCCACAGAAGGATTTCCCAATGCTACAGGATAACCCCATAAACTTCAGTTTTCTAATGAAATGGGCGGGGTTCAACCAAAAGCGCCTCTTCCTCCAGCACTTTACTGACAACTTATAGGAGGCATACAAAGAGGGTTTAGTTGTCTAGGAGTGGACTCTTAGCAACCTACGATTGTGTGAGGAGAGGAAAATGTGCAGGAAACAAGAAAAGGGTTAAAGATTGTGACACGTGGCGCTGCGGTCTCTTCTGTCTAGATCCGGGAACTGGCATGAAGATGTGTTGTATTTGTTGTTGTGGTGTAATCGGCAATGGTTTATTTGCTGTTATTGTTGATGAAACTAAATTTTTTTACCGCGCAGTACACACATTGCTCGGGATGGGAGTGAATTCCTTTAGAATTTTTATTTTGATCACTTTTGCGAACCCGTAAACAGCTGAACAAGACTTTCTTCGTTCCAGCCTCCCAGTGGGAACGGAGTTATTTTGGGCTAATTGGACTTCTAGGGACACCCAGACGTTCTTTGTTCTAAAGAGCAACAACAACAACCATGTGACTATGGCTCTTTACAGGATTTAAATATAATCAATATTTGATAATATTATATCAAAATGCGAACAATACTCGAGCGGGGATGCCTCTTGGTGTTGCACATTCAGAAACACGTATATTTACACCAGTTCCCCATAAGTTGGTGAGAGAAGTATCCACATGTCACAACCTGCACATTTGTCCTGTTGCGCTCAGCTTGCGAACCTGATCTAAGTTCGTTAAATGTACTGAACAATATCCACAACTTGTCCTGTATACAATCATCCGCCAGCTTCCAAAATGTATTTATATTTATTAAACCAGTTTTTTATAGTATAGGAGGGCAAACGGGCAATCGGAACCGTTTGACGACTCCTGGGCTCGTAGACAATCGCATTATTGTAGATCGAATTTAGTGACCCCAATTTCCTCCCTTCCAGTGGGTCCAATTTTTCGATTCAGTTCGATTTTCGAGCCAGTAGCTCCCGAAATTGGCGTATTCAACAAACATACAAATTTTTCAGTTTTATATTATTAGTATAGAAGTACAGCTACTAGTATAGAAGTGCATATAACAATTTGATAACTGCGCAGTCGTAAATTGAATGGTGAACTGTATATTCATAATAATACAACATTACAAAATCATAAGACCCTTTCCATGATGCACGTCCTAGTATACATTTTTTATGACAAACCAATAATGCTCATGTTTTACCTGAGAGACTTTCTTTTTGACGCGGGGAAACGCATTTACGCGCCTTCACTGACCCTGGGTGGGGTCCATTGGTGTGTGGGACTCGCGGCACATGATAGTGCCGAATACCCACAAAAACCACCGTGCCATCAGTGCCGCCCTTGGTGAGGTGCCCCGTAATAACAATCATCAGGGCACCTCGACAGCTAATGAGCCCCCTAAGAGACCAAATCCACCTCCACAGATGGGGTTGTACAGCAATACAGGACAACCCCACCGACTTTGGGACAGTGCAATAGGGTGAGGTTCCCATCCTCACCCCTAGCCCCGTGCGCAAAAACGCCACCTCCTGTTTAGGTCCCCTCTTCTTATAAGAGGGGTAACGAGAGCGATTCCTCCTCCTGATCTTTAAGCCGCCTCTTCTTATGAGAGGGGTGCATAGATCCTCCCTCAGTTCAATTGGCTTCACCTGGCTTCATCCGAGGCTACTAAGTCCCACCGCCACGACAAGGCTTGAACCATGACGTGGGATACTTCTATTTACAAGTTTTAGTTGTTCGTATTCCCAGTGTACGATTGGGATTGAGCTGAAACTTGCCAAGCTAAGTTTTGACTTTAAAGATTGAGGTAAAATTTGACATACACATCACACATGTTCCAGTATGATAGATAATAAACGCTAGCTCGTGGCTTACTGGTAGTCATGTTCAACCGTAGGTCGGTGCCGTGTATGTGTGTTCGGCCATCCCTTGGTCCGATTGAGTATTATTTTTTTTAACCCAATACCAGGTCGAAATCAGAAAGTTGGCGGTGCTGTGCTCCCGGGCCTCGTGAAGTACGTTAAGCCGCCGGTGTTATTTCAATCCAGTTCCTGCGAAATACCGTTTCGTCTAGAATAAGGTAATAGAGAATGCACTTGTATCTGCACATACACTGACGCACTTATATATTCCATACAATTAGTTAATCTCTAAAATATGGCCGCCAAGAGCTAGGAAGCCATCGGCTATATGTATGCTTCTGTTCACTATTACGCAACCATTTAGCTGATATGGACACGAGAGTGACCATACAAATTCTAAACAACTAAAACTAACTGCATCTATATTTAAGACCTTATATGATACGAATATTATCTGCTAAATGCAGCAAATTTATATTTCTTATATCAAGCGAATGTGGTTGGCTCACCCCGACAGAAAGTAGGTTCGCTTATGCCAAATTGCACAATTACGACAATATACTGCTCATTATCAGAAGACAAAGCAAACGGGCCTGTTTCCAAGAGCCCTTATGTGCCTCATTTATTTTGCCAGAGAATCAGATAAACACACACCAATATATTATGGCCTTTTTACACTATTAGGTGTGGAGTTTGGCTGGGATCGATTCGGATACTACCGGACTTAGTAGCAAATAATTAGTATTTTTGTAGCATATGAGGATGAACGAGCGATCGGTAGCTCTGATCGCTCGTTCATCCCGAGTTCTCTCATTCATTAGCTCGTTCGTTTGATGTCTACCAACGTCTATTTATATACGAATCGTGGAGATGCGTTGTCTTCCCTCATTCCAATGTGAGGACCACTGACCACTCATAAACCGCACACAGTACTATGTGAACGCGACGTGCCTCCCAAGACGTGACAGCCCGATTCGGTAGCACACCGATTTTGGTAAGTGTCCGCTGCATAGGAGAAGGTAGTGCCATGCACGATGCTTGACACAATATCCTCCTCTGCAACGGCATTGGGCCGGCGCGACCATCCTCTCGTTCACTTGATGCCACCGTAAAATGACACCTACGGCGTCGCTTTTCGTGCGTTTTGTGAGTAGCCGGTGACCCATCGGGGGAGGTGAAAAGGGGGGCAACGCATCGGCATCATTATGCCGATGTATACGGGCATCGGTAGCCATTGGAAGACTCCGATTACTCGCTTGTCCCCTAATACTGTTAAAAGAAAACACCAGTGCTGGGCACTGTCACTCTCAGTATGTGCCACAGCACATATCAATCTTCATGTGAGATTCCTTATTTATCTCTATCATCATTATCTTATCACAATGATGTAGTAATTCTTGTGATAAATCATTTTCATATTCACCGTCAGCCGGACGACGTCCACAGGTCACGGTCACGAGCCACTGTGGTAAATACTTACAGTAAATTTACTAGAGGCGCCACATTGCATTGCAGTGGAATTGGCGCACATGACACCACCGTAAACTGGCAGCCAAAGTATCGTTACGTGCGGGTTGCGAGTTTCCTTAGATCCATTGGATGAGAGGAGCGAAAGAGATCAACGCATCTGCACTCCATCTAAACGGATGGCTGTGGGCGTCGGTAGTTATAAGGCTCCGACGGCCCCATTCTCCCTTAAAACAGTAAAGGCACATTTTTATACAAGTTATATAAAATAGAAGTGTATTTATAAATTTTTACACAACCTTTATACCCCATTTACCGCCATTAGACCCCCATAATCCCTTGTAAAATACATTTGTATAGCAATATATTAAAATTCATATTAGTGAACCTTGGGGTTGGATTATGGTGTTGTCATCGCGATAGAAAATTTTACATTATTCATGGAGAATAAAAGTGACTATAATGTTAAGCTTGTTTCAGTGTATAATATATACTGTATAATATGTATATAGTATGTGTACGCTTAATGTTGTTCAAAAATATATGTTTAAATTATGCATTTCTTTCAAATAGTATCTTCTTTGTAAAAACTACCTAAAATCATTCGCGTAAGGTTGGTTTTGCAAAAGATGTGTTTATGGACATTAAAGGGTGCTATGACTGTTCAATACGACATCGTGTAGTTTTGGAAATCAATGGTACCGCCTTAAAAATGTAATGAAGGTTTTAAACTTTTTGCATTAATTATAATAGAACAGAGATAGATAGAGTATAGCGAAGACGTGATGTGATGTCTTCTTATATAATATACTGTAAATTTATACTAATATGATAAAGATCGAGAGTTGATTTGTTTGTTTGTTGTCTGAATTATTTTTCGTAAATTTACGTAACTCCGGTCCTATTAGTCGCGACATCATCATAGCCTATTGTTGCCCTCCGCGACAAATGTATTGTTCAACATAAAAACATTTGTTTAATTCTGACCAGTAGTTTGGGAGCTGAGTGCGTTCAAACAAAAAAACATACTCTTGTCTTTATGTTATTAGTATAAAAGCATAGATAGCCTGAACTATGGATAACACACAAGCTTCTCTGGCCGAGTTTACGACGTATAAGAAGTACACAGGCATTGTATTATCCTAAAGAATACACCAAGAATAATCTCAATGTCACATTTTGAGAACAATACACTGCCCAAACAAGAGACGATCATTACTTCGTCTCAACTTTGTTATCAAAATCTCATTGAAACCTTAAAGGTGAACGTCCTCAAGCCAAGCTTAGAATATTAATTGTAAGATACGTAATTACCATACTATTTATTCTGTGTGGGTTATGGATGGTTATGGCTATAGCCTTGAGCATAGTTTCGTAGTGAACCGGGATTCTTAATAACCTACCGTCAATTGAAAACCGCAAGCCAACTGTTCAAAACATATTTTATTCTACCCGGCGTTACTCACGTTAACAAGAGGCGTTTGTCCTGTTAATGCAATGGGAGGACATTTGTTGAAATCCATGAATATGTTCGGACTTTACAAGGGAACGTATAAATCGACATGCATAAATACAGGAATATCCACTAAAAGAAGAGCAATGGCCCTTCTTCTGACGCAGGGTAACAATAAAAGCTGGCGTTTTTTTGCTCAATTAAATTTAGGCACCGTCCAATCAGCCCAGCATACGGGTAGAGTGCGTTAAACTCAACACGAAAATGTGCTACTACTGACAAAAATGGCAGCGGGAGTGACATTTACGAATGATAGTAGTTACGCCCCGCGGTTTCGCTTTGTGAGGTTTCTATCTGACGTTCTCGTCAAAGTACTCGTTACCGCTGACGTTCAGGCTCCCAGTTCAGATATAGCTTGTACTTGCCAAATTTTGATACCACTAGATATCTTCATGGCTTATATGTAGTGGATTACTCGTGATCGTGATTCGTTTCAGTGTTGTAAAAATAAAAGTAATTAGTTATGTTGTTATTGTAAGTGATTATTTACGGCTATTCACATTTTGTAGCCAGAAAAGTTTCCGAGTCTGTTCGAGGAAGGTGAAATGTTATATGTGAAACAAAGCCCCCAAAAGCTGTCGGTATATAATCGATTTTCCCAAAGTTATAACAATAGAAAACTTACAAATGTTGGTCGAGTCGTTTGAGAGGAGTTCAACCACAAGCGCCGTGATATGGGATTACCAGCCCGTGGTTTCACCCGCGCAACTTCGGCCCTGTTAATCATAGGGTAATGTAATATAGCTTATATCCTTCCTCAATAAATGGACTGTTAAACGCAAAAATATTTTTTGAAATTTGGGCAGTATTTCCTGAGATTATTGCGTTTAAACAAACAAGCAAATTATTTGGCTTCATATTACTGGTATAGATTGTTAGTATAGATTTATTAAGAATGCACTATATTATTATAGAGACAATACATTTACGCTTTCTGTATTATTTTCTGTACTAATGAATGTCTTCCTCGAATTTTTCTTCAGCGGCTATCTCTACTGAGAAGAACGATCTGCGTAAGATATGTTATGGTGTCTACGGAGATACACATACACTCTCTAGGGAATAGAGATTCTCATCATCACTCATCATCATTTTACTATTCCGCTGTACTATTTCCTGATTATATTACCGACCCGTATTAAAAATAGATATAACCTAACAATACGTTTTGTTTTGCTGACGTCTGTGGTGCATAGCTATTAAATTAATTATACGAATGACTAATTAGAGATGCTTGCACATACTGTTCACCTTGTAAACGTATTTCATCGTCTAGTAAGTATACTAATCATCTATTCCGTCTCTTTTTGTCATGTCTTCCCTTCCACTCTTTGCTTCTCGATAAGCAAGGACAATTATTTATGACCGTGTCTGCTGTAACCTAACAATTTCCATTGCCTAATCCCTCCATTATTCGGAGTTAAAATCTTGCAAGAGTTTATGCATATTGTGAAAATTTCTCTATTACAGCTGAACCATGCATATGATACCGCCAAAAGTAGCAGTTGCGCTGTCACATTTCTAGCGGTCTGCAGTTGGGGGCGTTTGGGGAATGACGCGTATGTTGAAGTTATTGGGCGTCAGTGGTTACCAAATGGTTATGATACCTCGTTTACCCTGAGCATACTGTTGTTTCAACTGCGCAACCCGCGTAATTTACTCCTACTGGTAATAGCAAGACGGTATACTACATTTTATAAACCTTCTCGTTAAATGTACGTAAGGCTTCTGCAGTCAGCGAGAACCCCACGGTCGTGCCGGTCCAATATAGCTGCAATACAGTGTCACACTACGTCTCTCTCGGTGTTGCTGTCAGTTTCATTTCCATTGTTATTGTGAACTCATTTTAATTGATACAACTGTCAATTATCAAAATATCCTTTTTTATTGTGGTACATAATAAAAATAAAAATTCTTCCCAGTTCTGGCGGCTGAAGGCATACGCAGAGGTTTTCAGTCGGTAGTGTAGAGTCCGGCACACCCTTCTGGCCTGCCCAGGGCTGCCTGCAACCGTCCAGGCATTCGCAGAGAAAATGCTCTATGCCGGCGAATAAAGTATGCGAAAACCAAATAAAATGCATATTATAGTGCATAAGTGTGTGCGCAGGCACAAGTGCTTTTTCTAATTCCATAACATCCTATCCCATAGGGCCACAGTTCAACACAACCGAAAGAAATCAGGCGAAGTATCGACGGACGGCTTCACGAATTCTCCGAGGCACTGGGGTGCAGTAATCCAACCAACGTCCCTATTTCGGACTGTCGTTAGAAAATGAAAAATCTCATTAACACTTTTTGGTGGTAAACTGCGCATGTGGTTGAACATGTTTACACTACACTGGGCGCTCTATGGTACGTTACATACACAGTCAACCATACGTGATGATAACGTCTTGTAAATAGATAAAGTTAGTATGCACGAATTTGTCGTTCCAAGGGGAGATTTTCACAAATCAATAAGGGAACCGTTATCACGTAAAATTAGATCGTGTGTTTACAAACTTAAGCCTCCCGCGATGAGCTCTCAAAGGCACCCACTGGTAGAGTTGCGATCGTACGCCACCGCTTTCCCGTGACTCCTCCGTTGGTGAACGTGTAGGAAATGGGTAGGGGGAACACCTTTCCCGACTGTCGAGTCCCTCACACTCCCAGGATATCACCGACCCGATGCCTAAATGCATTTCCCAGCGAAAAAAGAAAAAACTCCTTCATTTCCGTCCTCATCATCAGCCCTTATCATTCCACTGCTGAACATAGCCCTCTTTGAATGAACGCCAAGACGACCGATCCTGCTACTCGTATGCAGCCCGGACCAGTCCTAAATTAAGAGGTCATGTTTCGGCACCGTAGGGTTCACCACGGGGAGAACGCATTGGTTGCAGACTTTTGTATTCAAGCTCTGCTGTACAGGTGACGTGAGAATGTGATGAAGCTTCCGGAATGCTGCCCAACCCAACTGAATACTTCTATCGGCTTCCTTCTCAAAGTTTAGTCTACCTAAATGCAACAGTTACTCGAGGTTAACGTGTTCGTCCACGACTTCGGGAATCGCGCCATTGATGTTCGCCGGCCCAGGGAGAACGTGCTCTTTGAACATGACTTTTGTCTTGTCCAAGTTCATTCTTAGGCCAATAAGTCCGGAGGGTTTATTCAGGCTGTGAAACATTTCCTGCAAGCTCTCCAACGACTCCGCCAACACAAAGATATCGCCGGCGAAACGAAGATGTGAGATATACTTGCTGCTAACATTTATCCCTTATTCTACCCAGTTTAAAGTTTAAAAGACGACCTCCAAAGCATTAGTGAACAGTTTCGGGGAAATAACATTCCACTGTCGCACTCCTCGATACAATTGGATTGTCCTTGTTTGGCCTCCTGGAATCAGAATAGACATAAAAGCAGCGACATACAATGTTCTCAGTATTTCGAAGTATCGCCAATCGACCTGACATCGCTGAAAAACTTCCAGAGTAGATCTGGTTCTGACAGAATGTAAAGCTCTTTCATAGTCAACTAAGACAAGACGTAGCGGTTGATTGTACTAATTTGTCTTTTGTACAACTTGCCCTATGTCGAAAATGTGGTCCATGGTGTCAAATCTTCTGCGAAACCCAGCCTGCTCCGGTTAATGGAATTCGTCAAGCTTTGCGGTGATACGATTCGTCAAGACTATTGAGAATAAGAGAGGTGAAATTGGTCTGTAACTTTAAAGAAGCGATTTGTCACCCTAGTTAAAAAACAAAACAACGTCACTTCCAAGCCATGTCTTGGGAGGTAGTTCCGCTGAAGGACAAAATTAAAAATCTCTTTTCGCTCTCGTATTACAGGTTCATCTCCTGCTGTAAGAAGTTCGACTGTAATTCCGTCCTTCCCCGGAGCTTTTCACCTTTAAGCTAGCTGCGCAAGAGCTAGACTAATCTCACTTACTCCCACGTTTGGCAGATCGCCTAACAAATGTCGTGTTAGACTTGCACGCGGATCGTTGTTTAGGATGTCGGGATCGGGAAGGAGCGTGTTATGGTGTTTTCACCTCGTCTTCGGACTCCACATAAACCCAGAATGTGCCATCGAATTCTTTCCAGTTTCACCTCCATCTCAACCAAGTGGTTATCCAGTCTAAGCGTTCGTCGGTTATACGTAGCCAGGTCAAATCGGTGGTAGCGATCCGCAGCCCGGAGATTCTTAACACCCCCTGTTCCGCCGTTACCGTGGCACCAACAGTGGCCTGGACTGGTGAAACTACCGAGAGCTCGTGGCCGAATTCTGCTGTTGTCAAATTGCAGGTAAAAGCTCCTAATTGTCACACCGAGCAGGCGGATTGGCAATCGCAGATTAGGTTTCGGATCGGCGCCACTGCAGTCTGTCGCCGATCCGACTAGTGGTAACGCCATCACTTCGTGCGACCCCTGTACAATGTACCCGTGTAATTTATTGCCAATATGTAACAGACCGAACACCAAAAAACCAGCTCTCTGAAGCCTCTTAGTTGTTAATAGGATATGCGGAATATGCTTAGAAATACCCTTACCATCAATCCAAGTCCAAAGTGACGTAAAAGTCGTCGAAGGGCACTAGTTAATCACCTATATTATAAAAATAACACAGTATGAGGATACGTGAAGTATTTGATAAAAATTGTTCCTATTTAACATTGTAAAAAATATTTAGCAAACAGCACGATGATACCAAGGGACTTGAATTGAGATGAATAAATATTACAATTTAAATGATAATGTTGATTTGTGTATGTTTTTTATATTTAAAACTTACGAAGTTAAAAGACACACTACG
This sequence comes from Eumaeus atala, assembly GCA_017140195.1. Taxonomy (NCBI): domain Eukaryota; kingdom Metazoa; phylum Arthropoda; class Insecta; order Lepidoptera; family Lycaenidae; genus Eumaeus; species Eumaeus atala. The sequence continues at coordinate 400,825 of JAFELO010000065.1, forward strand.
GTACGTTTTTTGTAACTGAAAACTTTGATCAAAATGTATTTGTTTTATTTACTATTGTTTATACTCGGTTGAGTTTACATATACAAAGATGAAAGTAGTCGTTTTTGTAAACTGGTATTTAAGTTCTCAGGGTATTCCACAGAATTGCATCTACTTGGCTCAGGTCCCGAAGGTATTTTTTTTAATTATAGTAATCATCTTTACTCTAATATTAACATTCATAATTGTTATTTAATTTTAATTTCTTTAATAAAATACAATAAATTCCCTTTACGTACCAATCTATAATAAAGCTTGAGAGGGTGGATAATCTGAATCTATATCCGTATGTATGTAACAATTACGTTTTGAAACTTAGAATTGTATAAAAAAATATATCTGACATCTTTGACTGTAAGGCTTAATGTTCTTTGTGTTGAAGAAATATCACTCCTTTTTCTCTTCGGCGTGGCTTGGAAGACGGATTGATTTTAACGCCTGCCTGCCTTCAGCAAATTATACTTAAATATTTTTATCTTTTCCGTTGTGAACTAAACGCAAAATAAATAAATAAAAATTATATTTCATAAAAAGGGTGAGTTCTTGATTTCTTACCGACGCCTTGTTTGATTGTTGTTATGATGTTTGATTCTATTTAATTGTTGCTGAGTATATATATTGCCTGATTTTAGTTGGCTCATGAAGCCAGGAGAATGTTAATCTTATTGATTGTGTGTTCCTTTTCAGAGCTCTACCCTTTTTAACTTTTATTTTTCTTTTTATTAAACACTATATTATTTAAACATATGGAATGTAAGGAATGAAGGAGAATCAACACAATGAAGGAAAACAAACAATAATTATATATATAAAGGACCATCCAAGTTGCAGCCGGGAGTCTACCAGATAAGGCTTCATAACCTCACCTTTTTACTAACCAATAACAAAAACTCCATTGTTGTTCTTGTAGTATTTTAAGTCTGTCCTGGATTGTGAACGTGTAAAGACCAATTGAAATAAATATATTTGAAAGTCTAACTAAACCTCTTATAGTCTCTTTACCCCTAATAGTCCTTCTATTTCAATGTAAACTGTAACAGGGGGACATGCGAGAAAAAGATTGTATTGAATGCAGATTTACATTGAAAGAAACAAAAGTCTTCGCTAGTCCGATGAAATGTTATAGCAAATGCAATAGTATCGCAGACATTACTAAGTCCCTCTGGAAGCAAACAACTTTTCATTTATGGTCCATAGTAAGAACACGCAGAATTTGTGTTTCTTCATTATATTATGTTTATTGGCTTATTCGACAGCGTATCCCGGTTTAGAATTGATGACAAAGAATTCACGTTGCACAGCTAGTCAATAAATATACTACCCTATTCCAATCTAACTAAATTGCTAATGACACAAATACGAAAGTCTGTACTACTTTTACGCTAAAACGGAAGTTTCACAGAACTATTGTTAACGTATCAGAATAACTAAATATTTCCGCATTATTGGAAATATTTAATAAGGAGTTGAAAAAAGATACGGACACACCTAACGAAAAAAAGTTCATTAGGATAATGACATGAAATGGCCTGCTAAGGTAAGATTGTCGTCCAATAAAAAGATGATATGGAACTGAGAAAAATTTTTGGACTTGTCAAAAATAGATTCTGATAGGTTGAGGAAAGGGAAAAGGCATAGAAGGAAAGGCCTAAATGATACTTCAGCTTGATACATCCACGCGTTCTTGAGAAAAATGATCCTTCATGGGTTTCCGTTTTTCCTCTTGAGATAAGAAATCATAAACTGAATTGGATATTGTTCTCATCACCATCCAACACAGTTGTCCACTGTGGGTAAATCTTTGTTTCAGAGAGCACGAAGCATCTGTGACAAGCAACACCTGGATACCAAACTTCAACAAGTCAAGCAAGTTCTGCGAGACAACAAGCTTCGGGTTCCCCGTCTGCTCCATAGAAGCCGAGTGAAACCAGCCACTATCGAGCGCTTACCTGCTATGTTACCATACTTAAAAGGGGTGACTGATAAAATTGGCAATATTCTCAAGCGAGCTTCAATAAAAACTTGTTTTAAGCCGCCAAAGACGATTAGTCAATTCTTACCTTCAGTGAAATGGCATATCCCTCTGCAAGATGCAGAAGTGTACAAGCTTGATAGTGACTGTGGACTCTCCTATATAGGGCGAACTAAAAGATTTATAAAAACTCGCGTTAAAGAACATATAGCCGATATGAAACATCGACGTGTTACAAAATCTGCGGTCTGTGAGCATGCTGAAGTTGGCCCCTGCCATTACATTAGATTTGATACAGCGCAAATCCTCACAAGGGACACAGATTCCTTCCAAGGATTATCCGTGAGGCTATCGAAATTAAAAAACATCCAAATTTCAATACAGAAAGTGGCTGGATTCTTCCCTCTGCTTGGGATCCAGTGGTGAACATAATCAAATCAAAAAGTAAAAATAACACCTCAAGACAGCAAGATATAATAAGTACTATAGTATAGTAACTAAAATAATAATTCTTCGGGTACTTTTAAAAACTTGGTACATCAGGACATCTGTCATCTCAGTCCACCCGTAACCATGGTTGCTGTGAAGCTTTTGAATCGTCGGGCTACATAAATAATTTAATAAACCACGATAAAATCCGTAAAAGTAGTTTTATTGTAATTGAATTGGATAGTTGTTACGCAGATGAAACCGTGGGGCTCGTAATATAATTTGATAAAATAATTTTCACAAAGTTTTTGTTGTTTTGATAATGGTATATAATATAATCGCAACAATTTCTACGACTAATTAATTCCAATTTTAGACACCTATACCGAATATGTAATAGATTACATATTCGGTATCAGAATCGAGTACAGTGATTTTTTTTACAGTAAAGTATAGACATAATACAGGGTATGTTGTACACATCCTGTATTATGTCTATTCTTTGCTGATATATGCCAATACATTGAACAGAAATAAAATTAGTAACTTTATATCATATCACCCTTTGATGCTGTTTTCTTAACAAAAGTAAAAATCAATACAAATTTTTAACAAAAAAATGTTAACAAATATCATTATTACCTCAGGTGTTCTGATGCTCTTCTACATGTACATACATACACGTACAGGACCTAAACATTCCCATTTTTTCAGTCACGAGAAATAACGCTTATTTTTTTCCCGACCGCGTCAGAGAAAATGCAATTTTTCGAGGGAATTCGGGGTATATGTAGCTTTCTATATTACCTGACACTGCCTAAACTGCTTAATGAGATTACGTTTGATAGGACGAATAGTACACACGCGTACACATTGATATATTTTAAAGCAGTTTTCTTTTTGTTTTTTTCCATGTAATATTACGTTATTCAATGTTATGTATTATACTGTAGGAAGAGGTAGTGCCATGCTGCATAGGAGGAGGTAGTGCCATGCATAGTGCATGACACTACACCCTCCTGTGCAACGGAATTGGGCTGGCACCTCTCGCTCACATAATACCGAGGTAAAGTGACAGTATCGCGTTTCGTGCGGTTTTTGAGTAGCCGGTGGCCCATTGTGAGGGGGGTGTAGGAAGGAAACGCATGGCAAGATTGCTCGTTGTTCCCTAGTATATATATATAGAGTTAGGGTGTCCCTTAAATTTCAAGTTCAATATTTTTTTTACGCATACCTTCTTAAAAAAAGTTTCGTACTTCTTAAAAGTTTTGTAATGTCTAGAATATAACGACTTGCGATTTAAACTTGCCACTTGTGCTGCGCTGTGACTTGTGACTTGTAAATACTTTTTTTTAATTTCATTCGGGATATTTGCGATT
>JAFELO010000065.1:420115-464522 GCA_017140195.1 Eumaeus atala
GATAAGTTTGGACAGTCATGAGTATTTTTATTATATTTCTAACTATTTGTACAGAAGTGTTTGTTTCAGGGTAGGGGGTGGTATCATTCGCTTATCATACATACCACATATGCCATAGCCATATCATCATGAGCTGCAGCCGAGCCACCACATACCACAGCCATATTATCGTATACCACAGCCATATCATCTTATACCACAGCCGTACCATCATATACGACAGATACTATCTCAAAAGTGAGGGTTATGCTGTCCCACCTCGTGCAGGTTGTGATTGGCCGGTGTCCCATAGAGGGAAATAGTGCAACGGAGGAAAACACATCTGAATATGGTGGGTATTACGGTCATCAAATGGTGCCGATTCCTCGTTTGCCCTATGCTTCAAATAAAAACTGACCCTATTTTCTAGAAAGCCAGTGTAAAATAATGTAAGTAGTAATTTTAGGTTACTGATACTAAAATTCTTTATCGCCATTCTTAACGTTTTCAGACTTCAAGAAGTCTTCGGCAGTTCAGATAGGCCGTTAGTAAAAGATGATCTTTCGAAGTTGAACTATTTAGACATGGTCTTAAAGGAAAGCTTGCGGCTTTACCCCCCTACGCCGATTATCAATCGTCAAGCATCCAAAGAAATTTTATTACGTGAGTACTTTGCTTTAGTCAAATTATAAGCGTTACAAGAATTTCCATATTTTTGTAATTTGTACATCCAAAATGAATTTTATTTTCTTAGAAAGTCTTCGTTTTAAAAGGCATTTTAAGGAGTTTATGGAAATTATTTGTACATTATTCCTTGAGTATGATTATTATTACTTAAATACATGTTAAGTATTTATGTGACACTACAAACAGCCCATATGCACCATAATAAGTGAGTGGCCCATGAGCCATTTTATTTAATCATTATGTATAACATCGTAGTTGTTTGTGTAGATTCAATGTCCATCATTGACAAACATCCGTGACATGTTATTTTTATAAATAAATATTTTATGCCGCGAATTACAGCTTCTGAAAAAATAATTCCCGCTGGCGCCGGAATAATTGCATTGATCATAGGACTTCACAGAAATCCAACTTATTGGGGACCGGACGCAGAACATTTTGATCCCGATAGATTTGCTACGGAACGTTTTAACAAAGTACATCCTAACGCTTTCGTTCCATTCGGCCATGGAGCTCGCAGCTGTGTTGGTAAGTCGCAATTCTGGCCGACTTCAAAAAAAGAGGTTACAGTTCAACGGCGATTGTGGACCAATTCTCATTATTTTTTTTTTTTTGTTTGGAAAGGAACACTCCTGAAATGGTCCTACGTCACACTGATCACAACATGACAATCGAAACTTGAAGAAATTTAGGACAATTCCTTTATATGCACATACATGTTTTTTCTTTCATATATGTGTTTTCCTAAATTTTCTAAAGTTATTTGAAAATTTACATCAGATAATCATCATCTCACGTCACTACTTGACGATTGAAAGTACAGATCATTAAAGCATCCACAATTTGTAAACACAAATTGTCAAAAAATTGTCGAATTAGAGTCTTGTTCTGATTTAATTCCGAGATAGCCTTATCATCATCAAGCCACAATCTGATCATGGGGTCCTGCAGAAATGGAGGGAATCCCTTAAATTTTAATGTGCACAGTGGTTTACTTCGGGACCCACGAACATCACATATGGTATACATTTACTCTTTCACCTAGGAACGAAGGAAAAAGTGAAACATTCTAGAATATCAATCAGTTTTTATCAGATTTAAAAAAAAGAGGTGGTGGTGATAAATTTAAAAACACTTACGCCGTTCGTATGACATTAAGATATGGAATCCTCAACATTTATTTCAGGTTACAAATATGGGCAAATGTTGATGAAAACAGCAATATCTGCGATCCTGAGAAAATATAAAATAGTGGGAGAGCCCGCACCTGGGCCAGTTCCTGACATCAAGACCAAAATTTTCATTTTTATGAAAGCGTCTAATGATTTCCAAATAGAGATTGTAAATAGGAATTAAATGAAGTAAATTATACAAAGAGAAATGTTAATTATACGAACAACGCTAGAAGTAAGTCTGATTTGAGGTAAGTATTTCAAACTAATTCTGCTGCCCTGAGGAGGAAACTCTCTCTCACACGGTACTAACATAAGTGAAGGCCACGCCATCACGTTTCGTGCGGTCTCCTGCAAGAGGAAAGGGCATGGCAGCGCATCCGTATAACTACTGTGCGGATGTCTATACGTGTTTGTTACTCCTACACTAAAAAACATATTTATACTTCTAGTTGTAAAATGAAAATTAGGTTGACTATAGTATATTGAGTATACTTACTAAAATTTTGTATTGCGACATTTTGGTAAGAGGTATTAGCATGCTGCACTGTAGCCTAATTGGGCCGGCACAACCAGAGAGGTATCCCTCGCTTACTTGAAGTTGTCTTTACGCGTTGGTAATGCTGTCGCGTTTCGTGCGACTTGTGAAACTGCGGTGACCCATTGAAGGTAGAAGGAGGTGAGGTGGGCAACGCTTATTCACAGGACCTTTGCAGATGACTGTTAGGCGTCAGTCGACTACTGACTCTAGCTTAGCCTCATAATGCTCCGATTACTTGTATCACCTATACAAAATAGATGTCAGTCACTGAGCATCAGGTGAAAGTACCTACTGCAAGTGTGCCATCCTGTATAATACAATTAACCTCGAAGCGTGTAGGTTAAATGACTCTTGAAAATGAAGTTTATGACTGAATCGCCTATAATAAAAACCTTCGCAATGTACATTCACAAAAGCTGGATACTAAATTTTCTAGAATAAAAACAATAAAAATTCTAATTTATCGATATATTTTATTAGAATTAGAATATTAATTATATCTTACAATTCTTCGTTTTTCTTACAGTAGAAAAATAACTGTAGCTTATACAAATGTCTAAGAGGAATATAATTTAATTCTCATACTTATTTGAATATATTCATATGCATAATATAATAACGAGACTAGGTTCTTTACTATTTAACAAACAATATAAACTTAACTAATCATCTTCGTAATACTCCTACTGGGCGTTTCCGACTTGGAAGTTCCCTTGGTAAGAGGTAGTGCACTGCTGTGGTTTAGTACGACCGGCGAGGCATCTCCCATTTACATGACACCACGGTTAATTAACCGCTATGATGTCGCGTCTCGTGCGGTTTGTGAGTAGCTGGTGGCGCATTGGTGGGGAGGAGGGTGGATGAAAGTAACGTATTTGCATTACAACAATAATGCAGATGTCAATGGGCGTTGGGATTCACCAAAAAGCGGCGTTCTCGTCGATTCTCGAAAAAAAGGTGTCACTCCCTAATACAGCACCATAACACAAATATCCTTTTCTACATCTGCATTCATTCCAGCAAGCAGAAATGTGCCATTCGCAAGTGTGACTACGTTAAAATTGCATACAGTAAGACATACTAAATAGAGTGTATTTTTTTTTGATGTCATGTAACGCATAGTGAAACTTCTCTTAAAATAATATGTCAAACAACAGCAACAACAACGTATCATCACGCCATTTTCCTAACGGGGTAGGCAGAGAGAACGGAGCGCTACATGTCATGATCCTAACGTACCTGCCTTGCCTCCTCCATTTTTATAACTCTCTTCATATAAAAAATATATGACAAATATCTATACTAATAATATAATAATAATATCTGTGGACTTAACACACCACGTCAGTCTAGCCCTGTGGTAAGTACAGTTAGGACTTGTGTTACAGGTACTAGACAACGGAAATATATTTAATATTTTTTATAAATTTAAGAAAGCTTATATATTTAAGATTTTTATTACAGAAGTACATAAAATGCATATAACTATAAACATCCAAGACTTTTGGCGTAACACGCGGCCTAATGTTACCAACTGAGCCAGCCGGTCGTCAAATAATGTGAAGCTGAAGGGTTTGTTTGAACGCGGTAATGTCAGGAACTATTGGCCCAACTATCGTTAAATAGTCCATTTTTCGAGGCTGTATGCTATATACAAAGCCGCAGTTACGTGGGGTAAACCGTGGGATGAAACCTGAGTAGTAAAGGTGAGCGTTGATGATTATCACAAAGAGGCCTCTTAAACCTCCACCCGGAATCACAAGTCCCGGGGTTACTGGGGTTTACTCCTGCTGCCACACGATGGACCCGGCACCCGCACGGTGAATCCATGGAATGCTAAGAAGTTCGTCTCTCTCTTTATGATATTAGAAAATGTATAATATTAAAATACGTAAGACTTACGTAGAAATCCATTGACGTTATGCTATAAATAACAAACTTTCTTAACAATCTTTCTTATTATGTCGGACGACGCATTCATTTGATCATTTTCTCTTAGTGTCATAGCACTACTCTATATTGTCGTCGACTGGAAGTACCGGAATATGATGGCTATTTTACTATTAATGAAACTGAGGAAAATGGCTATAGTAAATTTTTCTCAATCTCCTAATTAGTAAACAAATATGGCGAATGAACTGAATAGTAACAGTTCACGCGTAATTTTCGTGATACTTTTATTTTGTAGAAAGTATCATGAAATTTACGCGTGTATTTTTTCAATATACTTAGACACGTTTAAATTTATTTGTTGTATTAATAAAAATTGGGTAATAAAATATATATATGTTGTATAGAATATTGTTCTAAAACTTAGCAAGAGGCTATTTGTTTTCGTACATTTACGCGAATTTTATGTAAACAGTCACAATACGAGACTATTTGTCGATTTTGCCGAGTGTCAAACTTATCGTAATCATGCTAACTCTTTCAAAGTACACAATATTCAATAATTATAAATTGTGATGTATTTATTTATCAAACGAATAGATTTTAATGAAGCTTTTTAAAAACATTAATTAATAAATTAGCAAAAATAGAAACATGTTTTACAAACGCTACATAACTTATTGTCTACTTTAAGATATCTACTGTTGGCTACTTATTAGGGTTCCGTAGTCAACAAGAAACACATTATAGTTACGCCATGTCCGTCTGTCCGTCCACGTAAAAAAATATTAAGTTGTAAGTTGGCATATGTATATAATTTAATGACGCCGGCAACGTGATAAAGCTAAATGTAAAAAAAAAAACTTTTTTAGGCTATCGCCTCTAAAAGTGTGTAAAATTATATTTATTTTCGTGTCCGGTGGTTTAAAAAATATTTCGAATGCGGGATAAATTTTTACGATTTATTAAACCGTTCATCGTCATCATCATTACCAGCCCTTGTCGGTCCACTGTTGGACATAAGCGTCTTTCAATGGACGCCAAGACGACCGATCTCCTGCTACTCGCATCCATCCCGGCCCGGCTACTGCACGGAGATCGTCTTCCCATCTCGGACCGTTGACGTTCGCGATTTCATCATCATTTGTCGCTAAAGTCCCAGTGTACGATACATTCAAGTCCGCCCGCTCCCCTCTCCCCTCTAGCAACTAAACGGTTGTTGTAAGAAATCCAACCTAATTCAGAAATATATATGTAACGAACAAAAATGAAAAATAACACACTTAAATTCGCCTTCAAGTTTACGTTACGTTAACTTTATTTTTAGATATATTTCTACTCGTAGGTATATTTTCAACTTATATATGTAAATGTGTTTAAAGTTCTTATGTTACTGGGTGACTGATTGAATGACAGACAACGCACTGTCAAAACTCCTTTACGCAAGAACTTGAAAATCGGCGCAGAGGATTTTTCATGACGTACTTGAGTAATAGGAAAAGATTTTTAGAAATTCAACGACTAGGGGGATGAAGCAGTGGGTGAAATTTACACTGCGGAATCTTACCATGTTACTCACGTGAAACCTCAGGGCACTGCTAGTATATTATAATATTTTAAAGATTATTTCGCCTCATTACTTTGGTTCATATTTAATTACAGATCTGCTGGAAGCTGAGTTTATACAATTTAATCTTAGTGTAACTGCCTCAAATTTCACAATATTACGGAACTACGTAATAAGTGAACGGACGGTACATCACACTGTATTAAATAATATACAACTTACGTCTAAGAATAACACGAATTTATTATTTTACTTCTATTATAATAGAAAATTATCAACAGATTTGCGCATAAATGCACTTTGCTGTGTAAAGACAGTCAACATTTTTAGGACAATGACAGTTAAAGCATTTTATATCTTATTCTTTTAGCCTCTATACACTTAACTAATAACATAGAACAACATCGAATCTTAAAACCGCTACATGCTACATACATTTTAAAAACATTTGTAGGTGCTAAGATATTAAAATGTATATACGCTTTAGTTTATCCAAGCATCTCTTAGGCATAGCTTCAGGAAAATGAAACCTAAGTTGGCTGGTAAATATAGCTTAAAATAATATAAACAATATGTTAGCCAAGGTACTATGATAGACGTTGTTTCGACGGCTATAGAGGTTCGCAACATTCATGAGACATAAAATTGGCTTCGGTATGACTAACACTTAATTATAATACCGTGGAAGATGGGGTAGTCAACTAATCGATCGCAGGTTATACTTGATTCCTATACTTACATTTAAAATTTTAAAAATCTTAGTAGGTTTTATCGGCAGAAAGGTGATCTTAGCTCTAATCAAGTTGGCGACGCCTGCCCTACAGCATGACGTCATTGACCGGTATGTTGGTTGACGGCATGTGTCAGTCACGTGAGGGAATGAGGACTAGTAGCTGTGTGCGTCGCTGCTCCTGCGGAACCTTTGGTATGCTGCTACTTCGCGTTCTGTTAAGAACCTGGAAATAAATGAACAATGTTTTTGGAGTGATTTTGTGAAATGGGAAATATGTTACGGGAAATCGGAGAAACGTGCACAATTTGTATTGAAAAATAAGCGCGCTCTTAGATTTTATGAGCGCGCGCGGTGACGGAGTCATGGATGCGAGCAGCCGTTTACCACGACATACGATCAGCCAACATAATGTGCGTGTTTGTTTGTTTAATCACTCATAGGAATTAATATTGTATTTGTTATGTTTGTATGATTGATTTTCATACCACTGCAAATCTATTATGATAATGATCATTATTATATAGAACATCACATTAGAAAAGTGAATCTCACTTTATGGTAAAAAATTAAGATAAGCACGGAGTTTAAGATAAACATTGATTCATGGAGACAAAACACAGTTTTGTTTCCAGTAAAAAAATTAACACCTTTTATGAAGCAACTATTTATCGTGTTTACACATCTAACGCAATTACAAATTAAAAACATATCCAGCTGAGACATGAATACAAGTACGTTTGCATCGCGTACACAAGTGATTTCGTGTTGTGAGTTATTGTGTTCGTTTGAAGATTAAACAATGAAAACATCGAGAGCATTCTTTTTTCGTAAACACTAAAGCGAATTTTTAATTCTTACAAAGTATCAAGTTATTAAAACTTGCAATTAGAATGTTCATTCACTCATTAGTATTTTTTTTTATGATGCTGAATGATTGTCGTCAGTAATCTTTCGAAGTATATTGAATAGAAACTATGCTCGCAGTAAAAAATTAAATACGAAATAACACTGTGCACAAATTCCGTAGATATGGTATAAGTTTGTTCCCTAATTCCGCCAAACCAGCATGACCAGATGACATGAATATATTTCCACTTTTATTCACTTGCCTCCACAGAATTGAAATACACGCAAACACCTAGGAAACTTTTAGGAAGAGGTAGTGCCATGCTGCAAAGAAGGAGATGGTGTCACATAGTCAATGACACTCCTCCTATGCAACAGAATGGGGCCGACACGATCGGGGAAGTACCTCTCGCTTACTTGATACCGGATAAAAGTGACGGCGTCGCTGTCGCGTCTCGTGCGGTTTGTGAGTAGCCGGTGGCCCATTGGGGAGGATGATAGGAGGGCAACGTATCTGAGCAACAGTTATGCAAATTTCCGTGGTCATCGGCGGTCATCAATATGCTCCGATTGCTCATTTGCCCCCTCATGATAAGGTTAAGCTAGTTATAATGTAAAACATAGTATCACCGTAGCAACTGAGTGGGAGCGCCTTGTGTGAGTGGAACTGAGCAGGTCCGAGTGCGCAGTGGAGTCGGAGCGAGAGCGCACAGTTCCTCGGACGTGTCGCCTGCTGCGCTTAAAGCACCACAGCCAGCTGTAAGGAGGTACGCGTCTGGAATAGAAATCGATAATAATTGGAGTAATACCTTATTCTCGAAAGCTGTGTAGAAATAACTAGTGTTTTTTTCTGTATTGCAGCTGATTTGGCAATGAACTTTGGCCCTTTTACCCGTTCCCCGAAAGGCCCAACGGTCAACGCTTTTGCAGGGCAACGTATATCTTCTGATTGTGTGACTATCTACGAACATTAGTAATTACCAGAGTCAAAAGTGTTTTCCTGCCATTATTTCGTCGCCATCCATTCATGGCGTCTTGTTACTTGGAAAAAGTTTGTAGGTGTCCAATTGTTTTGTCATTGCTCGTAAAAAGACTCCGATTACTCATTTGCCCCCTATGCTATAAAAAGCCTTTTTTGTATCAATAAAACAAATCTTACCTCAGGCTTTTATAAATATGCGGAGAGAACATGCAACATATTAACGGGTTCGCTGCAGAGTTGAGTGGAGCCAGGCTCTGGATCAGCGTGGCCATGGCTATGTTGGTTTGCGTCAGTGGTATTTGATTATACACTTGAAGGAGGTCGAAGACGATGTACGGTGACCAACAGAGGACAAACACTGTAATTAAATGAATACAATAACATAAAAATGATTCGACAAAATAGGCCGATGACTAAAGTCGGAAGGAAAGGGAAAGACAGAAAGTTGCTTTATGACACATCATTGATTTAGGAAAAGAACGAGGTACACAGTGAGCGGAAAAACCGTCCTTATAAAAGATGTGCAACTTCCAAATTATGCACTTAGCCAAAACAACTTAAACACATGCGCTTAAAGTTGACATTTCGAGGAAATATGTCTAAGCAAGTATTCAATAGAATCTGCATTGTAAAAAACGACTTAACGTTATACATGTTATGTCTATATTGCAAAGAATACGTTTAATTGTCCATCCATGTTGTGTATTACATAATGATGATAATCACAGATGCTTTACAATGACAGTAAAACATGAAATTGTATCGTGCTTTTGTAAATCAATGCCACACATTTAGTAAACTTCAACTACAGTTGATTGCATGTTTTGCCACTTCTTCGTGGAAATTCTTTTTCCACAACTATTTAATTTTAATTTACATTCACGACCACCGTGTGCCATTGGTTTTGACACACCATCATCCGGTAAGCCTGAAAAGTTTGAAATCCAACTAAGCCTAGCCCTGGAGCAGTTCAACGCTACTCCGATACGGACACGACGTTTTGTTTGGTTGGATGCGAAAACATGAGTTTAGTTGTGTTGGCGCGAATTGTAATTCTTATGTGTTCAGTGTTAGTGCTAATAGCTGAATTCCAATCTGGGTGAATGAGAACAACGTCACATAGGTTGTTCTCATTCTTATATCTTTCTTTTTTTCATTTATTCAGTATTCTATAACTTAAATAAAGAAGTATATTGTTTTTACTATTTCCATAAATTTACTGATTGAATAGTATAAACAATTTTCTTTTTATTTAAGTTATAAAATTAACTTCCATCAAGAAGTGACAAAACAGTCCATCAACTGTATCCAGTATTCAACAAAACTTAACCTAAAACATAGTCTTACTAAATTTCAAGTCTCAAGTTATACAATATTATATATATGTGCTATGCAAATATTTTAACTTAAACTATTTAATAGATATTTTTCAAGTTCACGCGTAAACTTAACTTTATTGTCCTGTGTCCTGAAGTCAGCAGGCAAAGTTTTACACAGATAAGTAATGCGCTTTTTGAACATAGTAATTACTCACTCTACTTACTCCATATTTACATGCCGACATCGATCTGGTAGAATACTTATTGTCCACCCATGAGATACTCCCCCGACTATTATCATAGTCATGAAGTAGTACCAAATACTTATTTTTAAGCTAACGGGTACGATTTTACATGTTTTAAACAACTTACAATAATTTCCTTTGCAGATATATTTTTTTATCTTATACGCGTATTCGTGTATCATATTCACAACCGCTCATAGCCTCTACGCGGACACGTGACCCTCCTTCACCCTATCCTAATCGCACGAAACGCGAGGACATAGCTGTCACACTATGGCGGTCTACCAATCGCGTCGGTTCAATTCCGCTGCAATGAAATATGGCATGGTGATGATGATAATGATGACGATGACGATGATAGTGATACGCATGTATATACGCATGTATATACGCATGTATATGCGCATGTATATACGCATGTATATACGCATGTATATACTCATGTATATACGAATGTATATACGCATGTATATACGCATGTATAGCTGCTTATCCGACGGATGCTAATAGTCGTCGGTAGTAAGCGGTCGTTTCCCACCTATAGGATAAAAAGGTCTTAGTAAGCGGTAAGGCCATGCGCCTTACCGCTTACTAAGACATTCACTGTGGACTAGTTGGCCTGCTACCACTGGGGTGATACTTTTCCCACATATGATACCACCTTGAAGTGACAGTTATGACGTCGCGGGTTGTACAGTCTAAGAGCAGTCGATGGCACATGGAGATGAGGCAAAGGAAGACAAACCATTTGTATATGCGCATGTTAATGGGCGTCAGTTGTCGCTAAATAATGTTTAATTGAGAATGTTTCATCGAAAATATTTCCTCTTCATTTAATTGAAGAATATAATAAATACATTCTTATATCTTCAATTAAATATATCTTCAAATAAAGTAAGTTTAGATTTATTCAAAATAAATTATTAATACATTAAAATTAGCTTACTTATCGGTTACACTTTTAGATCGTACAAACAATATGTATTATTTACTAGCTGACCCGGCTAACTTTGTTCTGCCGGGTTGGGTTAACAGCCCTTATCACTTAGGGGTATGAACAATAGATAGTAACAGATTCTATATAACCGGCCTATTGGATATGCGTATAATATTTGGTAAACATCGGTAAAGCCGTTTCGGAGGAGTAACGTAACTGTCATTGTGACACGAGAATTTTATTTATAATGTGTCATCATGAATATCAGCTGTAAGACGTACACTGCAGGACATAACTGTGCCTCCTCTACAGCCATTGTTTACGGATACGAGTCACATACATCCAGCGGCTCCTACTATATGGGAGAGCCTCTAAAACATGTGCCAATAAACTTGAGGTAACTTATAGATCCTGTATAGGTGACAATGGAACCATCTCTGCAGTCGCTTGTAACAAACATACAAAGAAGTCAGTCGCATTGAAACGCACCTCCTTTTAAGAAATAAAATAAAACCGTGCAAAACATGTGCAAGTTAGACCCACGCACTGGAGGGCAACGCATCTGCATAGTAATTATACGGATGTCTATGGGCGTCGGTAGTCGTTAAAAAATTCCGTTTTCTCGTTTGCCCCCTATACTATAAAAAAATATCTTTGTATTTGTTGTAAGAGGTAGCCCGATGCTGCAGAAGAGGCGAATCGGTCCAGCCCGACCGCTCATTGGCACGATCCCACTGTAAAATGATAGTTATGCCGTCACGTTTCACGCGGTGTGATTTTCCTGTCACCCATGGAGAGAAGGAGGACAATTTAGGTGCTTTCCTTGGCGCAAATGTTCGTTGGAGTCGGTAGTTATCACAAGTACTCGACTGCTCGTTTGCCCAGTTTAATATAACATAAAAAAATATCATTAGGTGTGTCTCGGGTATCAACCCTCAAATCGCAGCTTCGCTTAAATGTACATGTATATAACAACAGAACGATATTGTAAATAAGACTAGGAACAGTAAATATTCTGTAACGAAAATGTATACGGTGCGTATCATTATCCTGTACAGAACATAACATAACTCCACATAACATCAGATCACATGATGAGAAACGGCGACAGAGAACTTACCGAACACGATAACAAAGGTCATTTTCACACTTTTGATCTTCGCTCGGGGTATTAAGCCTCTAGAGCTGGCTCTTCTTGAATCTGGGTCGCAGTCCACATCGCCTGAAATATTGAAAATTTATTCTAAGTTCGTAGCTTCCTTCCCTTTTGCAAACAAATTGGTTTTTCGTTTGTATGACCAAAATAATATTTCTACATACTAAAACGAAATCTCATGTTAATATATCTAAAACAGTTGCCGCAGCCATTGGAGGGAGGGGGGATCTCCATATACGGATGTGGCGTCAGTTGGCAGTAAATAACACCGACTGTTCGCTTGTCCTCAGGCTATAGTAAAAAAATATTAAAAAGACAGTTGGCAGATGTGTCAATAATGTGTGAAATCGTGGAGGCCGGTCTGTCTCTGTCTTGTGATGGCCTCCGTAAGCTGACAATTGTGTCTGGAGGCATAAGTGGCAAGAGGTCGACTATTTTCATATTCATTTAAATTAATACTAACTTTACTTTCCTGTAAATTTTCGTTCGAAACAATCTGAAAACCTCAACTTGTTTTTTTTTTCTTCATTTATTTCAATTTATTTATTTAGGGTCACTTAAACATCTATGGTCATTAGCGACCACTCAATATTAAACTTATATATAATTATAGGAATTAATTATTTTTAAGAATTTTTAAGTTTATTTTCAGTTATGACTTAATTAGTCTCTTATATCCGTTACTTTTATACATCAATTTAAAAACAAGAAAAAATAGCTTCACGTGTAATAAAGTAATTATTAATATATAGGAGAAGGTATAGATCTGCTTTGTAATTTGGCACTGAAAACACTCGAAGAGTTCACCGCACTTTCACCACAATGGACAGTAACTGAAAATCAGTGGATATAAATTAATATATCATTTGCACAGAGTTAGTTTCGCATTTGCGTTGCCACAGCAGCTTCATATACATATGTAATTATCAAATAGATAACCTTAGATTAAAAAAATTATCAACAAAGTCGTTTTAATTACTTTTTCTAAACACTAACTGTACGGGTTCTAGCTACAGATAAATCTTTTATTTATATATGGGCAAGAATATGCAGCGCTTAAAGTACAACACTCAGTATTCAATATAAAAGAATGCTTCAAGTACCTTTCCGTTTTTTAGTAGATTTCGAATTGACCGCCGGACTCATGACAACTGCCTTACTCTTCGTCCAAATTGTCAAAACAATGACGACGTAGCACGCGGCAATGGCCACAGCGGGCAGTACAAATATCATCACGGACACTAGAGTCATCCAGACTTGCCACTTCTGTGACGAGCCTAACTCTATCCAACATTGCAACTGTCCTGCAATCAAATCAAAAAAATTGCAAACTTGAAATACCATTACAATTTATTTTAATAATTAAATAAATTACAATTTTAATACTACGATGTTACCATTTATAGTAGAGGTCTGTGGATTTTGTAACAAATAAAATAGAAAAAAATAATTAAATATGGCTATTAGCAGTGTACATGCTTATAAGTAACTTACCCCCTATTAACTTATTAAATAATAATAATATTTGACGTGTATATGAACCTAGATACCACTTACAAATCTATATGTTATAACACAAAAATAGAGGTAAACACAAAACTTAACATTGTGCAGCACCAAACCATTATCACAAGACCAGCAATGAAAGCATCGCAACCAATTAACAAGTGTCCCTTCCATATTTTATTACGATATGAACAACAAATAAAAAATAATTAATCTAGGAACAGTTCATAAATTCTATTACTCGATTAGCTAGCACATTCTTTGTTCCATAAATATTTGCTATCAATTTCCAGCGAAATATTCGATTATGAAAACCAATTAACGAGTACAGTATCCGCGTGAGAACGGCTGTGTTTTTTACAGCTGATATATGACAAGGTCGCTAAACTCCTGACAACGGCACAAGTTCGTCGACCGACCGTGACAATGAACTGTTACGTCAACTTATTAACTTAGACTAGAAACATTGAAAAGGCATATTTTCAATAGACATATAACTGGATGTTACCTTACTCTACTTCGTCCGAGCGGAGTGCAGACAAAGCCATGTACTAAATTTGTTATCTGTGTGTCTATGAGTTATTCTGCTATGAGCTACATTATTGTACAGTTTCATAAAAATACATTTTGTACTTTTTACGTGACACAGTTACAAGCTATTCATGCTTACAATTTTTTATCGTTCATACTACTTGTAGGATAGCATATAGCAATTATGTTTTGCTACTTAAACATACTATCTGTTTTTGAAAGGGCGAGGTGTTTAATAGGCACTAACGCAATTAGCATGTTATTATGGTTGTAAGTGATGTTTGTCAGTGGTGCAGTATATATGGTAGGTATACAGTGAACATTTAACTATTCATAATGTTGTCTTGGTATAATTGAAGTAGCAAATTCTCATGCGGTCTGTAATGCTATTTTTTTTTTGCATTCAGTACAAGTTGCTTAAATCTGAGTTTTATTTTGGAGCTTTTTTTAAATATTGCAAAGAGTAGCAAAATTTTGCCTAACCCGGGGGGTATTGCAGCAATTATATCTCGCTACTTAAACATTTTATGAAAAATATATATGTCGTCTTTGACTGTGAGACTAAAGGTGTATTGAAGAAATGTCACTCTTTTTCCTTTGGCGATGTTGAGGTCGATATTCATGTACGATGCACGGATTATTATTTCATATAAAAGGAGCTCTACTCCTTTTTTATGAAATTGAGATTTAATGTGAAAATATGATGTCTCCATAATCTTCCACTATGGAAGTTGAGGATTGATGAACAATCAGTCCGCTGTTTATAGGATCGATCTATAATAATACATAGATTGATACCTCCTGGTAGCTGCAGGAAGTCACGGACAACTGCAAAGATAAGACTTCGTCCCTCACTTTTTACTAACCCTTATTAAAAATTGTATTGATTCTATTGTTTGTTCTTCTAGTATCTGAAGATTGTTCTTAATTGTGTATGTGGAGAGACCACAATTAAATAAATGTATATTAAAGTCTAACTGTATCTCTAATAGCCCTTAACCCCAGGAGTCCTTTCATTTAATTTACAACAGTAACAATTAATTAAAACTGTCACAAGTATAGTAGCCGTACTAGTAGTACACAAGCTGGATGCAAGTGCCTCGTAACCGTGATTCACTACGGGGGAGGCCTGTGTCTAATGGGCATCGTCCAGCCGGTGATGATGATGATACCAGCCTTTTATTGTTTATTTTATTTCATTGATTCGCAAACAACAATTACAACATGTTATACATATGTTGACATTTGTATGTCAATTACATGTGTATACAGCATTAATAGGAGTACGTAACATATCTACAAATTACAAATAAATTATTAAAGTTATGAATGTGAATTAAATAAATAAGAAAATATAAAATTATATGAATGAAAGATTTTTCTGGAATAAGTAAACAGATGTCGCAATAACAAATTTGTAACTAAAAATGATAGTCAAACTTAGACCTAACATTAGGATAACAAGGAAAAATAGTCAAACATCAAAATTTGATTTCAAAATAAAATAGAGTACTTAAATAATCGCTACCATTCCATTTTTAAAATTTGTTAGTTCTTCGTTAAAGATGCTGCGTTAGTTTTTGCCTGTACATCGTTATAGTGAGCTATCATACGATTCATGGGTGAAATCCTACCCTCATTTATGCGTGTTAAGTTAGTAGAAAATACTTTTGAGACTGGAAATCTGGGACTTACTTGCGGCACATTTGTCGCAGTTTGAGAATGTCGGGTGCTGACATGATTCCATTTGCAATTTTGAACAATGTAATTGCGTCCGTAGCTACTCATCGCTCCTTCAATGACTGAAGCATAAAATAATTAAGTCTGCATTCATAGTCAAGCGTAAGTGGACATTGTTTATCTTTGTAGGCTAAATATCTCGTAAAGCTACGCTGTACACTTTCTAACCTAGCCATATGAATCTGGTAGACGGGGTTCCAAATAGGAGAGTCGTATTCTATTATGCTCCGGACTAGAGTTTTGTAGAGATAGATCAACGTGCTTACATTCTTAAATTCGCGACAGTTTCGTTTCATCAGTATGTCCAATGAAGCTCGAGCTGCTGTCGAAAGTATCTTCGAGTTCACGTACATTATTGTATATTCCTGTCGCAGAGTATTGAATTCATTTTATTTCGTTTTCTCGTAAATGTAATATGACTACATTTATTGATATTCAGTTCAATATCATTTTGTACACTTGAAAACCGAGTCCAGATCCTTCTGTATTAATTTTGTATCGTCAACATTTTTACTAGTCGATATAACTTACAGTCATCGGCAAACAATGCACAGCTAGTGTAATGTCGCTTTTCTGTATGAACAAATGATGATGATGGTAGTGTTTGTAAATACAAACACGAGAAAGAAAATAGGACAGAAATGTGATCCTTAAGATACGCCCGAGAAGGCTTCATATGACCTAGAGATGATGCCATTGGCAGTTACTATTTGAGTTATATTCTGTATATAAGTCTGCCATGCACTCCGTAGTTGCTGAGTTTTCCGATAAGAAGCTTATTATTAACCTTGCCAAAGGCACTTGAGAAGTCGGTGTAAATTGAATCCACTTGTAATCTCTCATCGATACACTTGGCAGGTAAGAAAGAGGTATAACTTATAAGATTTGTAACCGCCGATCTACCGCTACAAAAACCTTGTTGTTCTATTTGTAACCGCCGATCTACCGTTACAATAACCTTGTTGTTCTATTTGTAACCGCTGATCTACCGCTACAAAAACCTTGTTGTTCTATTTTAATAAAAGTTTGGCAATATGAACAAAAAACTAAATGAACGACGCGATCCATATCTTAGAGAATATGTTCAAAATAGAAATGGGTTTGTAATTTTGGACACTCATTTCATCACCCTTTTTATGAATTAGGACTATATTTGCATTCTACCATAGATCGGGAAATGTGGATGATTGAAAGGATTTGTTAAAGATTATAAATAAATTTGATAAACAAAGGTATCATGCCGTCAGGCCCAGGACCCTTGTGAACATCTAAAGATTTTCATATTTTATATATAGTTATTTACTTTAACAGAGTTGAGTGAGAGCTGGGGATAATAGTCCTTATTAACTATTGTATTACACCCCATATCGGTTTTGTAAACTGATGAGAAATTTTTCCGCAAATAAATCACAGATCTCCTGACCAGAATTTGCCTGTTTACTGATCAATGCACTCAAATGTGGTAAGTCGGTGGAATTTTTACGTTGCTGTTTAATATAAGAATAGAACTTTCTGGAATTTCTGGGCAATTCAATTTCGATTGAGAAAATCTTACACTATGCAATTCCTTATTAACCAGATTAAAATCAGCCTTGCGCTTTCTATGTTTTAGCGTCTATATTTTTAGATAAAAAATATTATTTATGTAATTCATGGTGATTTATCTGTATCAGTACCAATTTTCATCCAAACCTGCTTAGTTGTTTTTGTGTGAAGGAATAATAAACATTCATGTAAAGTTACTATCTATACTAGTAATGTAAAGCTGAAGAGTATGTTTGTCTTAAAGACACTAATCTTAGGAACACCGATGGACCGATTTGAAAAATATTTTTGTGTTGAATAGTAAATTTTACGAGGAAGGCTTATAGGCTGCATCCCATAACTCTACGACTAACAGAACCTGAATTACGCTGGCGAAACCGAAGGGTGATGCCAGTTAACAATACCAATACGATTGAGGGAATAGTATATTTCGTGCTCATTACCTTATTTGAACATGTAAGTGGACCGATTCATCAAAAAACAAAACATTTATATAATATATAACATATGATAATATCATAGGCAATAAATGATCCCCACCATGATTCAAGCCTTGTCGTGGCGGTGGGGCTTTGTAGCCTGGTGTGAGCCCAGAGGAATCCAATTGAACCGAGGGGTATTACTGTACCCCTCTTATAAGAGGAGGGGGTGGAAAAGCAACAAGACGAGGTGCTTTTGAGCACGGGACAAGAGGCGTGGATGGGAACTTCCTCCGATTGCACTGTCCCAAAGTTGGGGGTCCCTTAGGGACCTGAGTAGCCGTCGAGGTGCCCTGATGATTTGTTGTTCCGGGGCACCTCACAAAAGGCGGCACTGATGGCACTTGCGGTGGTTTTTATGGGTATTCGTCACTATAATAGGCCGCGGGCCCCACACAGCACTGGATCCCACCCAGGGTCAGTGAAGGCACGTAAATGCGTTTCCCCGCGTTATCAAAAAAGTCAATGAATGGTGGTTTACAACAGGTACTGATATCCGCGTTTTTCACGGTAAAGGTAATCTTGTTTCATTACTTATTGACTCCATTGATTTTGATTTTTTATGCCAATTAGGATTACTTAAGATTAATAATAATATTTTTTATTAGTGAGAATTACGAGGATTATTGACATAATTTAGGAAAATGTAAAATAGTTTTTAACGCAGATTAATTAATTAAAACCAAATAGCTAAGAAGTAACTACTAGTTCTGTTCTTCGTTCTCAGTATAAAAGTTCAAAGGCGTACAAGTGTACGCCAAGAAAAAACCGAACCAGGCGAATCCCTCTCTGATAAATCCACTATCCGACTGAACATTGTATTTCAATTTTATTTTCGCTATTCTTGTGACTTGCAAACTTCTTAAGTCTGAAGCTGCGGCTTAGAATTTTCTGAACAGAAAATCTAACGAGACACTGAAAACACTATCGGAATAACATACCCACCATGTTTAAAGCATCACAAATATTAAACCTAACATCAAATTGCCCATTGAAGGGATGAGGGAAGGAGGGCAGCATTACAGTAACGATGCGGATGTTGAATGGCGTCGATAGTCATAAAAAGGCTCCAATTTTCGTCGTCAACAAACCCAAGGTACTAAAGCCCATGATGTCATAGGTGGCAAGCTTATGGCCTCCTTCGGGAACATTCCAATCACGGACAATGTATTGCGTGTTCAGAATAACCTGAGAAACATAACAGTTGGCCGGACCTGGGGAACCCAGTACCCCTCGCGGCTAACGGTCTTCACAGACAACACCAGCACCGTTACACCACAGAGGCGATTATCGGAACGTGTCTAAAAATGCTTCTTAAGCTTAAATCTGTCAATCCAGTCAGGCTGCAACAGGGAATACAGAAATATACATTCGCAAGAAAAACATTACTCACCTGACGTAATCGATATTAACCACGCCGAGGGTCGGGGTTAATGGTCACTGACCGTCAGGTGACCCGATCGCTCACTTGTTTTCGTGCTGTAAAAACTCACCTTGAACTTCTTTGACCTCGTACAAGATAAGAAGTGGAATAGAGAATATAACGCTGATCAGCCAAGCGGATACGATGAGGGCTCTCGCACGATTCCCTGTAAAGATTTATAACTTTTTCAAATGTGTGCAATATAAAGTCCTTATAAATACTTGCAAAGAACAATCCCACACACACTAAATATTATTTTCTAGATGTATCACTCTTTGGAAAATACTTTTACCAAGTTATATACTTTTAATAAAATATAAAATAAGACTCTTGGATATGACGGTTTGACTGTCGCGCCTTTAAAGTGGGCGGGCCTACACATATTTAACTTATTCTTATGATATTAAGGAAGACCAAAGTGTATGTAATAGTCTACAATATTGTTACGTAATAGTGTCACCTACCACCCAGATGATTAACATGGTATTTATTAATCCAGAACCTGATAATCTTAATCCAGAGCTGTAAGGTGCAGCGCGAGGGCGTGCGTGTCGCGTTCGCATATCTAACGTAATCTAATATATACAGCCATTGTACCAATATCACTGACCTGGATTATGCGTGCACTGTTCCTGACATAACCCAGCTTGACACGCTCACACACACCGCACCGAGGAACTTAACAAATATATTTTAATTTGTTGTTTCTCTATAGTATACGTTATTTAGGAAAAAAGAAATCGGGGACCATTGACGACTCGTGGATAAGACGACGGCGCTATATGTCAGTTAGAGGCGCTCCATGCCGGGGTGGTTGAAGTTCAGAGGCTATGATGTGTCTTGGGAATCCCCAGTCGTGTATCTCGAATGCAGTATCGACCGCGCGCTGCGGATGGTCTCGCAGGTGGACCGACCGGTCAACCAGGCGAGAACAGCCCGCGCTTTGCTGTGGCTGGTACTAGCGTCCGGACTTCCTACACGGACGAAACTGGGGATTTACAAGACATATATCCGGTCACGCCTCACTTACGCCGCCCCCGCATGGTACGCGCTAACCTCCCAGGCCCAGCGGAAACGCCTGCAAGCCCAGCAAAATATATCCCTACGGGTCATCACGGGTGCCGGTCGCTACGTCCGCAATGATGTGATCGCGCGTGACTTGCGGATAGAGTCGCTGGATGAGTTTGTGGTTCGATTGTCGAGCGCTATGTTCAATAGGGCAGACAATGGACCGCATGCTCATCTACGCGACCTGGCCCCGCTGCACGCGCGACCACCTGACGGGATCCACCTAGCGGACTAGGGACTGCGTGTCCTGCGATCCGGACGAGGATCACACATGCGCATGCACAACACACCCAATCACTACTCACCACAGTCACAACACACCACACAACACACAGTCCCTAAACAGGCCTACATTCCCCTGAGGCAATAAGCCACGATGGCAAATCCGCAAATTATTTCGGCCCCGTTACCGAGGGGATAGTCGTCCCCTTGCGACCCAACCCGGGTTATGAGGTCCGCCTCGATGCCCGTAATCCCCCACAGATTCTGTGGAGATGACCAGCAGTGATGATTGACGACTACCGACGCCCATAGATATCTGCATTATTCTTATCATGGAGATGCTCTGTCACGCATTCCTCCTCCCTTCCGAAGGGCAACCGGCGACTCAGAAACCGCACGAAGCACGGCGGCATAGCTGTCACTTTACGGATGTGTCCTGTAAGGTACCTGTCCCCGGTCGTGCCGGCCCAATCGGGTTGCGTACGTATGGTATGATCACGAGCCTTATATTTATTATTTATTATTAATACTATATACTTATATTTATTATTAATACTTATCTTGAGTTTTCCACATTAAATTACTCGGTTACGAAGACACTCGACTCTTTAGCAATTTTTAAATATACTCTCTACAGGCGGATAGAATTTAATTTCAACAAACAAAATTTCATAAAATATTATTATTACAATAAATAATTATTTGACAATTAATAAGCTCGCATCGCCTGAAGAGCATTTCTAGCAATCCGATGAAGCTATGTTGAGATTATTTTCCTTAGCTTCGGTTCAAAGGTATAATAACCATAAAAATGACCCCATATTTTGGGTTCGATGGCCATGTCTGGAGAGATTATTAGCAAACCTCTGCGGAACATTGCACAAGTGTATATGCGGAAACACCAGCACTCTCTATATCCTCAATTTCTTATTCTGATCGAAAGATAGTCCGAAACTCAAGGGGCACATCATTCGCAGGACCCATGAAGAATTCTCCGGGGCATACTCTAATTTGGCAACTGCCCGACTCCGGACTTAGTTTTTTATTAGAAAATAAAAAAATCCATTGACAGGCTTTTGTCCGACCCGGGACGGGATTCAATTTCGAGATCTCTAGAGGTGGCTAAACGTGCTAACCACCACGAACTAGTTAGTCGGAGCTAGTCAGTCACTGCCGGTATTATAAAATATGTAACTATGACAAAGGAGACAAGTTATAAATTGTTCGTACATAAATTTCTTTAAGCATGTACATAGAATAAATAATAAATTATGTACATAAAAAACATAATTAATAAATTACGAAGCAAAATGGCACTTCTGAGGTCGTAACAACCGATCAAGTTTAAATGCGAACCAATTAGAAAATTATTTAGAAGATGCCTCCCGTAATAAAATGCCCGATACGCGCAATTAATTATAATTTTAAAATTCAATCATATGCAATGGATGTTTCAATTTGTTTTAACATTCCAGAGCCACTTGTCCGATGTTACACCGTATGTGCCTCAGCGAGCACTTCAAGCCTGATGTCCCTCGCCTGGTTTCTCTCTGCTCCTGTCGGATTGTTGTACTATCAGAATTGGGAAATGAGAACAGATTGCACGTCTCTGTGTATATATTGGTGCATTATAACACACCAATCGGCTCGGTCCAGTGAGATAGCGACCGTAGTTGAAATTTAGCTAAGATGCCACTTAAGTAAAACTACTTTCAGAAAGTCCACTATGCAAATTAGCAATATATATTATGTAAAGTAAAAAAAACTTAAACTTGAATGAGATAACTCTATAATAGTATCCTAATCATGAAGCCTTTTCGTTTCATCCGATTTCAAATCACAAATATTTATATCTATTTGCAAATCACTAATATTTATTTAAATTTTTTTAAAGCATAAGCGGACATACGAGCAATAGGATGACTACCGACGCCCATGGACATTCGCATGATTGTTACGTAGATACGTTGCCCTCCTGTCACCCCGCCTCCACACAATGGACCATCGGCTACTCACAGACCACACGAAACGCGACAGCGACGCTGTCACTATACGCCGGTATCAAGAGAGCGAGAGATACTTTCCTGGTCGTGCGTTCCCAATTCCGTTACATAGGAGAGTAAAGTGTCATGCACCACGCATGACACTATCTCCTACTATGCGGCATCACACTACCTCCTCCTAGAATATCAATATTTGTACAACTTAATAGTAAACCAATGAGAGGTCTTCTGCTCTATTAAGTACCGTATTGAGTAATGACCGAATGAAGATCGATTCGCAATTAACCCACCAGGTTCGTGCCTCGTTTATTAATTCAAGCGTTCGATTGAACGACTTCTCACTCGCGATTATTTCAATGCTTTTTGCATTTTGTGCCGAAGTCCGTAGTACTTCTGCCAAGGGGAGTTTATAAGGTAGGTTCAAACTTCTCTATCTTTGAGTGAAAATACGAATAAATAAAATAATGATAGAACGACAGGCAGACAGGTAAGAAATGTATAATGTTCACTTAAAGTGTTAATATCATGAAGTCTTATTCTACTTCAAAGTAATCAATTATTTTATAGCCACACACAGACACTCCAATTTTATTTAAAAGAGATTCTTTGGTTTTGTTTTCATTTTTATTTGATTTAGTATTTGACGATGTATAATAGAGCATGCATAGTATTTTCACTGTTAACAACCCACTTTGAAAGGGAGGTACATTCATTTATGTCAGCGCCGAGGCCATTTGAGCTACCGTGCGTGAGCTGCCCTCTACGTTAGAGTCGAGGGATGAGGGACCCCACGGTCTGCTTGGCCATGATAAGAAGAGTTAAATTAGCTATTACAAACATTCTTATGTGGGTGCATCTCTCCCGTCTGCGTGAGAGTAGGTGGTTGTACACATTTTCGACCCCAAACCTAGTCACGCCAAAAAAACCCAAACGCCTGACGCGTTCTCTTGGCAATCCGATGAAGCTGTATTGGGCTTCTCTTCGCTTCCACTGCTAAAGTTGAGGTCCGAAAAAAAAATAACCCACATTCAACCAGGATTATGTTGTGTTTAATATTAACATCACACGTGATTTTTTTTTTCAAAGTCCACATCGGCTGCCTGTTACAGACAAAATAGAGACGATTACTGTACGGATGTAACGGATTTTCTTGAGATTTTCACCAATGAATAGAACAATTCCCGAGAAAGGTTTAAGTGTATAATTTCATAAGATAGTAATCTAGCCAGTGTCATAAGGAGAAGAAGGAGAAGCCCCCCTTCCCCTTCTACGGACGGATGTATTCATTAGAAATTATTACCTTTATGCAATTTGAGAGGAATAACGCCATCTGCCTACCGTTCCGAGTTTACAAATAGTACCATTTATATCAGCAGAGATATAACCTGTCGATGATTTATCCATAACACGCAACCTTGTCGTCCATCCATCCTATCAACGTCGCATTACTTCACTACGTCAAGCACTTTTTTAATTATTTCTAAGCTCACAAAAAACTTAAGCGAAGCCTTAATTCCTGATTGGTGATAATGGCACTCCCTAAATCAATTGTAACTTTAAAGTTTATAAATCCCTTTTAACACCCAAGCTAGCAAGTGTGGTACTTTAGGGGTCAAACGAGAAAATTGCCCTTAAACATCTGCATTTTTCCGCAAAAATTCCTAATCGTTATGCAAACGTGTTGTCTTCAAGATGCATAGATGTCATATTATGGTGGTATCATGGCGGCCGTGCCGGCGCAATTCAGTTTCAATGCATCAAACAGCAAAATCTTACTTGTATTTACTAACATGGGCGAATATTGAAGCAGAAAATGTCACGTGTAAATTAAACGCTGGAATATCGGACGTTTGATTTATACGGAATGTGGTTTCTGCACTATTATTCCCTAAGCAAGCACAAGGTGTCTCAGAGCATCGCCAATCTCAGGCTAATTGACATATGGTCGGGTGTAATTAGAGAACTATTATCAAAGATGTCCTGACGATTGCTCTACAGAGATTCGAGAAAGTTTTAGAGCAGGGCCATCTTTAATCTTAAATATGTTTCAAATTTATTTTATTTATGGATCGTGACTTATAGGACTCGGTTCTATCTGCCTAATTCGTAAGAGGGAAGATGTGTTGTTGTATTATAGGTAATACTAAAGTGAGAATCCATGTTAATTCACCACGTTGTAAAATATTTCAGTTACCACCTAACCCGCAATCGAATAATGTCCAAATAAAAAATATTTTGAAATTTAAATGCCAATGTCCATGAATGTATTAGGTTACATCTAATTCCCTCCTACTATCACTTTCTAGGCTCTCTAAGTATAGGCTGTGTAAGACTATGTGTGTCCTATCTGACCGTAGAGATGGATAGCTTAAAGTAAAACCGAATCCTTTTTCTTTCACATTACACTCTTAGCCAACCTAGGCCCAGTTTTACACTTTTACACCCTACCGATAGCCAAGGAAGGCCCAGTGTTACACCCCACAAATACCCAATCTTACACACCCTATCTATACACAACTTAGGTCAAATTTCACGCCCTACCGATGTCCAACTTTGGCCTACTCTCCAATCCTAACGATACCATGCCAATGCCCATTTCACACCCTGTATTTTACGCGGGAAAACGCATTTGTGGGACTTCACTCACCCTAGGTGGGTTCCAGCGTTTTGTGGGGCTCGCAGCATATTATAGTACCGAATAATTTCACAACTTGCCAATAGCCAACCTGGGTCTAGTTTTATATCAAGGAAAAACATGGGAAAACTCACAACTGCCAGAGAAGTTCATCGGGTTGGTGATGGCGTCACACCTGTCGATACTGAGCGCCACGAGCACGTACGTAGACGCGTACATCACGACCGCCTGATAAATATTATTCTTATAGTGATAGTTTTAGAATGTTTTATGGTACAGGGGCGAACGCAATCGGAGCGTTCTGACGACATTGTTGTCATGCAGATGCGTTTCTTCCTCCTCACTTCCATTGGGCTTTGTCTCTTTGCTGTCTTTATTGATACATAATTACATACAAAAAAATTAATTTACTTTATTATATATATATGTATTTCTAACGTGAAGTTAGCGGTTAGTTTGGACTTCTAAATTATGTTAACATTTGATTGTCTCAATATTTTCATCATCTTCAGTTTTTTCCATAATTCTGATAAATCGAAAGTTAGTTCTGATAAATCGAAAGTTAGTTTATTATACATGTAAATATTGATCAGTCTTGGTGTTCAATTTTGCAGGCCAATGAAGGCAGTAAATTAAGGAGATGATGACGAAATAAATATTTAGTTTGTATCCCAACACGCTTGTGTTAAAAGGAATAGTTTCTTATTATTTCAAAATTACCTGAAGGAACTTCAATATTTTGCACATGACTTCTCCGGCCAGCCAAGCTATCGTTATCTTCTGAATTATATCCACAAAAACATAAATCAGTCCCACGAAGAGATCTGAAACAATAATATTATATAATTAATACAGGTTAGTGTACGAACGATAAACGAGTATAATAACTTATTTCCGGCACTGGTATTTTATACAAACGAACTTTGACGATGAATAATTTGGGAAATAATAAAAGGGGACCATTGACATTGTTATGCAGATGAATTATACTCCCCCCCCCCCCCAAGAAAGACCACCGGAAACTCACAAAGTAAACAAAACGAATCATAGATGTAATTTTTCAGTAGTACCAAGTGAGCGAGTTGTACCTCCCCAGTCGTGCTGGCACTATACGGCTAGAATAGAACGAGGAAATACTTAAAACTAGATGAGATGTTGATAAATTTATAATTATTGTATAAATGGTTGCTGATGATGTAGACAACATATGATAGTATAATCTACTATCAGTCGTTCTAAACTAACGACACGACACTTCTAATCTAAAATTAGATCTCAGTGTGTTCCTATTTTGATAAACAGATGAACAAGGAATGAATATAAGTCCCACACAATGCGAAAAGTTATTCAATTATCTCAACATGCTAAAAACATAACAGTGGGTAAAAAAGGGACGTTAGCCCCAGTCTATTGTACAGTAGTAATGCCTGCTTCAAGAAAGGACAAAACAACAAATCTGAAAACACCTGATTTGTACGAGTTACGAATTTCCTATTTTTTTTTCTTATTGTTATACTGTACTATATATCGTCATCGTTGTCATCATTATCAGCCCCTGTCGGTCCGCTGCTGGACACAGGCCACTTTCAATGAACGCCAAGACGACCGATCTCCTGCTAATAATAACATATGTAATGTAATATAATAATGGACTTATCTAACCGCGTTAGCCTAGTCCTGTGCTAAGTACCGTAAGGACTTGTGTTACGGGTACTGGACAACGGAAATAGATTTAACATTTAATTTAATATTATTATTTATCAATTTAAGAAATTTTATATATTTATGATTTTTATTTTAGAGATACATGAAATACACACACACATATATATATATATATATATATATATATATATATAACCTAGGTGGGATTCGAACCCGTGACCTCTCGCGTAACACGCGGCCTAACCGCTACGTTTCCAACCGAGCCAGCCGGTCCTCATTCGTATTATCTTTATATTAATATTTCTATCTCTTAGGAAAAATACTTTCTATCATCGAGTTCCTTTACAATAATTTGTGTCCTATTCCTAACATAAACAGATCACCTAAGGATCCTGGATCGCATAATGGCAGAACACTCTCGCGGGGATATACGTTATAATCATGTGCTATTCTCATGTCGTAGATCCCATTTAAATTATTATACCCAATATGCTCTTCTTTG
This sequence comes from Eumaeus atala, assembly GCA_017140195.1. Lineage (NCBI taxonomy): Eukaryota > Metazoa > Arthropoda > Insecta > Lepidoptera > Lycaenidae > Eumaeus > Eumaeus atala. Next base: position 447,489 of record JAFELO010000065.1, read on the forward strand.
GGAGATGCCAGTAAGTACATAAATACATATCGCTATCACGAATAAGCTGTTTATTGTATAGGGAGACGAATGAAACTTTTGTTAAAGGAAAATATTGGCAATGTCAAAATGGCCCATTATCCCCTAACGTAGGTAACATGATATGGCTCCATAAAAAGTTTGAGCAGTTTATACGTGTGAGAAAGTGGAGAATAAAGACATTCTCAGATATGTGCCGTGAATTTTAAAAATCATAAGAAAGAAGAATTCGGATAAAAGGGTCATAATTTAATATACTTTCTCTGGCCATAAGTACCGTCACAATAATAAATTTACACAATATTACATTTGAATTTGGAATCTGTCATTGTACTCGTATACATTTGTTCCTGGTGTTTTCTCCTTTTGGCGCCAGTATATAGATATTAAAATGGAGTGGGGTAATAAAGAGAACAAAATCACTGTAATTGCATTGCACAAATTAGGTATGGAGCCAAATACATTATTTAAAACTCGCCCTACACTTGGTGTTAGTCAAATGTTTGTCTACCGGGCTATTAATGGGTACAGTGAGACTTCCTCTGTTGATGACAGAGAAATATCTGGCCATCTACCCAGTGTTCGTACGAAAAAGATAGTCAAAGCAATAAGGGAAAGAATTCTAAGAAATCCTGTCCTTACAGCAAAATATTTTATCTCGGGAAATGAAGATGGCACCTAGAAACATGAATCCATGTAATGTATTTTAAGTGGTGACTTATGACTTGCAGCCTTTAAGAGACGCACTGGTCATTTCTAAACTGATAAATTAAAGACGAAAAGGGTGGTATGACCGAAGCAGCTAATGAAACGGTACGCAAACGGAGGTCACAGAAAAAATTTTTTTACGGATGAAAAAATTTACATTTCTTCATCCACAAACAAAAAATATTTTTAAATTTGTAAGAAGTTGTCACGTTTTAAGAAAAACTAAAAAAATATTATGAAATCAGCATTAGTATAATAATAAGTGTTTTTATTTTATTTTATGTATAACCAAGTAGGCCCTTCCAGCAAGACTCGGGACCAGATCACAAAATTCGACCCTCCCAATCTCGGTTAAAATGAATGTTCCGGACTTGATCAGTTCTGAAGACTACCCTTGCTCTAGTCCCGACCTTAATCAGCTGGATTATGATTTGTGGTCAGTTTTAGAGAGCAGCTTGCTCTAAACGCCATGATAATTTAGAGTAACTAACCATACGGTTGGCAGTGAATAATTTCGCCATGGAAAGTGTGCGTGTATATTGACAAGTGGCCTCAACGTTTACGTATCCACGTTTGTACCCACATAAAATCTATTCCAAAGGAACTATATACTTTTGACCGATTAGAAAACTTGATATCAAAATCCATTAAGCCCAAGTGAGATAAAAGAAACAGAAAATAGTCAAAAACAGTTGGAGCGTGCTTTGTTACACGTTCTAAGCATTTAAGCTTTTTTTCGGCTTTCGACCGTCTTTAACTGTATGTTATGTATAGATAGAAAGACAGATATGCACCATGGAAAGTACTGCCAAATTTAGCTCTTATCTAGCGCACTTTTAAGTTATTTACGTCCGCGCAGATTTCATATATTTCCAATGAAGGTATCACGACCAATGTTCGAAACGAGTATTTATGTGCTCTGAGGATTTATGCTACACCGTCACGTTCAAAAAGGGTTCGTCCCATGCACGACACTGGATCTTGTGTTTTTCTTATCGCAGCGGAAAATTATTATTAGGTGTATGACCTATAGAAAAACAGGAAATGAACATGTTGGAAAGCTTTGTGTAAAAAGATAACAATTATTTTATTTATTATCATAGTACTTTTTTTTTATATATAGAGCATAAAAAATATGCATTATAGACGGTGTTGCGTTGCATCTGATCAGTCTAGCATAGCATAAAAGTATTCTTTCTTGTAGTATAAAGGGGGCAGAAGGGCAGGCGTTGTCTTTTGACGACTGCAGACGTCCATAGGCATCAGCACATTATGTACACGTGTGGCCCTTCCGTTCTCCCCTGAAATTGGCTACCGGACACTCACAAACCTCTTGAAACACGACAACATAGCAGCATAGCATGCTGAGATATTACGCAAGAGAGAGGTACCCCGATTGTGCCGGCCCGATTCAATCGCAATGGTGCATGACAACAAATCTCGCATAAGTAGTGCTTGTGTATGTCACCATCTTTTGTGCATGTGGGAATGGCTCGCGGAATATACGAGATTAACTATTAAATATTAATTAATCATCCCATTTTATTTAATTTAATTTAGTTCCATTTCATTTAATTAAATTTAATTTAATGAAATTAAATTTATTCTGTTTAATTTCATGTCATTCCACTTAATTTAATTTAATTCCATTTTATTATGTTCAATTTCATTTCACTTCACGTATTTATGCAGCACGCATGTAAGCTAGGGGCACCATTAATGCTGGCCTGATTCGGCTGGAATACAGCAACCTTGTGTGCTGTCTCGCGTTTTCAAGTTCTTTTTATGAGATATAATACTAGCTCTGCCCAGCACTTTCGGGTAAAAACCATGTATCAGAGGGGAAACTATCATATTTTTGGGGTAAAACTATTTTCTAATTATTTTAATGGTATGAAATTTCAACCAAACTTCATTATTTCTTGCTCTCTAGTTCCAGAGTGCCTCACGCCTATGAAAGCGTATAAATGCGTTTCCCCCCGTAAAAAAAAAGACTTTCTGTTTAAGGAAGATTCTTCCTAGGTCAGTATTTTCGAAGATTAATCCCTACAATCAAATTTAGAAACTTCACGTCTATATGAGTATAGAAGATAGTTTGATAAAGTTACAATATTAGATCCTAGCTGCATTTTAGAGTGGCAGGTGGATTTGTGATAAAATCCGAACGCGATCGCTTACACCAGATATGATCTAGAAGCTGCGCAAAATGGGATTTACTGCTGACAGCTCGGCCACTAAGAGCTGTTATAAACTTTGTGTGGATAATCGTTGGATTTCAATAATACTCTGAAAATTGTTAACTTAATATGGCTTTGTGAGAACTTCTAACACAAGTTTGGTTATGCTTTTGTATCAAAACATCTTAACAGTATGATAGTGAACGCGTAATGAGAAGGTTATGAAAATTAAGCCAACAGAAATTGAGAAGGTTAGTTAGTGCATATATCACGGGGGCGTGTTAAGAGGAAATTCTGGGGTAGTTACGTTTTGTATATTACTGCAAGAGAGAGCACCTCTCTCGAGCACGAGCACGTTTACTTCCTCTCTTTCTCTCATAACTAGTTACGTTTCGTTACGCATTGGTATCGAAAAGGTTTAACATGACCCAGGTCTTCCACTGTTTTGCCATAAAATTGTTCTGTAGAAGTAGTGGGAACAAACTAACGTGAGGTTTTTCAATTAGATATTCAGCCGGAGAAATGTGTACCTACATTAAAATACGTATCTATAACTCGGTCTAGCTATAGTATTTCAAGATCATTGTACCATTTCAAAGTACCTCCGAAATTCCCATAATATCTACGATGAACATAGGATATATAACATTACCTAAAATGTTTTGATCATTATGGAACTTCGACAATGTAACCGACGTTGTGATAAAATATCAAAGCAAAACCTTATTTCACTGCAGATTTTATTGACAATCAGCTGTCTCGACAGACGTTTTAGTGGCATTAATTTAATTTGTTGACATTGCCATGACACTGAATCATCATTACTATGAATTCATAATTTTTATATTTTTGTATATCAATGATTTTTTGCCTTATTTTGTGAAATATCCGAGCGAAGCCCGGATGGACTGTTAGTTGTAATAATAAATACGGAAGCAGTTTGGCTATCTAGCAGGCGGTATATTATGATTTCACGCGGCATCTGTTTTCTGACACAACCTGTACAAATATTTGCACCATAAATAATTACAAGATAAAAATACTTCACACATAAACAACAGCGTTACAAATTACTTTATCTGTTTATATGTGGTTAGTCCGATATTCTCCATTTTATAAAAAATAGTCATCTGTTGATGTCCTATATTCGAAACATCCCACAGGTGCACCAGTTTTCTATAAATTATATTGTTTCACATGTTTTGCCGAACTTCATGGGCGACACCTCTACAACCAACACCTGTGTTCACTGTCTCATAAAAAGATATATATTTGATAAAGCACAAATCGTCACAAAAACATCGATTACCTTTCGTATGACGCGAAACCTTTTGAAATTTAAAGAACCATCATAGATTGATGAAATGAAATTAAATGTATCAAATATCCGAAAGTCAATCGTGTTACTAAAAATTGTATGTCGTATAACTGTTTCGAACACTAGCAGCTTCTATGTTAATTTTAGCAAAGGGGTATATCCTCTACTTTAAACCGTATCTAATCAAACTATTAAATTCCAATTGCGAAGTGGTAACAAGACACTTATCGTCGTTAATAATTTTTATGTGTTAAGGTGACGAACGAGCATTCAGTAATCGGTCCCTCTGCATCACACTGCTCTTCTTCCCTTCTGCCCTCCAGTGGGCTACCAAACAAAATCACAAAAAATTGAGCATACAATTCAATATATTACTTCATTGTTATTATTTATTTTTAAATTATATTAGCAGCCACTTCCAATTTCATCCTCATACTCGTGCTCCACCCCAAAAACGCACCCTTGGAGGTGAATAATTCTCGTTGTTATATATCTGCAATCTGGCAAATTTCAAGTTTGTGGATGTTACAGTTTCTGAGATTTCAGGAGTAAACAATGGATGGCATTTCACTTGCGTATGTATAGATTATATCCACTGGAACATACAATTGTTTTATTGCGAACTAATAAGTAATCACACGTAGAATAGAGAGGCAAAGCCTGACTATATCTTGTCATTCTGTGCCTCGTTGAAAATTATAAATTCCATTAGGTCCCCAGACGGACGGTTACGGTCTCATAGAGCCTGTTATGAAACTTTCTCGCGACCCCTATACGCGAGCACATTAAAACTAACATTTGACACAACGCGGCTCATTTCATTCGTGTTTGAAGTGAATTAGTTGCCGGTTCTATCGTGTGACCTTCTTACATTTTGCCGAGGGAGATGCCATTTCAACTTTGTTAAAATTTGTTGCTTAAAATATGAAAGCTAATTATAATTGCTTGATAATAAATGATAATTGCTTGAACTTTTATCGTCATAATCAATTTTATATATTTGTAGGAAAAGTAGTAATAGTAATAGCGTATGGACTTACCACACCACGTCAGCCTAGCTCCGCGCTAAGTACCGTAAGGACTTGTGTTACAGGTACTAGACAACGGAAACAAATCATTTATTTTATATAAATTAAAGTAATTTTATAGGCAAGTCTGGCCATAAATATTGTAGCGAAGGCAAAAAAAAAATCAATTGCAAATAACATTTATTACTTTTACAGTGTGTTAATTTAATACACAAATATAAAACAATAAAAATATAAAAAAAAGCTAAATCGATGTGGCCTCCATTGGTCGCAACACACGTAGAAGAACGAACTCGTTCTATGGGGAAATTCTTCACTGCCTATAGTATCCAGTGGATTAAGGTTGGGACTAGATATAGGGTAGCCTTCAGCTCTGATCAAGTACGGAACATTCGATTTAACCAACATTGGGTTGATCGAGATTTATGATCTGGTCCCGAGACTTGTTTCTTGAACACGGTGTCATTAAGGGGCTTAACTACCTTCTCAAGGATGTATCTTGATACCCTTGTCCCGTTGTTTTGATACCTTTTTCACAAAAATATGGATCGGTCAGTACTTCATAGCTAATAACCCACCAAACCGTCACGTAAGTAAGTATACACGTCTCGTTGTCCCCTGTTGACTAATTGATAAGCTTTCGTAGAGCTTTGGGCATAAATACGGTAATTTTCTTTGTAAAAAATGTTGCTCAATTGTAAAAAAAAATTGATAAAAACTGGTAATGCTATTTCCGAGGAGTAGGGTAACCAACATCATGACACGAGAATTCGAATTGGAACACGAAATTTTGTATATAAGATTTGGAATCGTTGTACTATTTTATATACCCTGATAGGATCTGACCAGAACCTGCATAGAATAGGATATCATTCACATGATATAATGCCTCCTTGCACTGGAATGCATCTGTTTAGATGTTAGTCGTATACAAGTATAATCGTGGTCACCCAAGTGCACTCTCTGTTCTTATCTCCCTCTAAGTGCAATCCGGCACTTAGAGGGAGATACAGGCACGGGACCGACAGGCATACTAAGCAATCCGCGTTTATGGTTAAAATTTATACCACTAGAAATTATGACGCCGGTATTTTATATGATTTCTTATAGACGGGCGGTTTTTAATCATGCGGTGGATGTCTATTGAGCGTAGACCTCGTTAGTAGTCGTAGACATTTCATGTTAATGAAACTGGCAGATCCTTTGCCTGTTTATATATATATATATATATATATATATATATATATATATAAACCGCCAACTTCCTAACTCCGGACAGTTGGTAGAATTTAGAAAATCCTAATAGCACTTTCTTGTATTGTCTGACCCGGGACTCAAACCTGGGACCTCACGTCTGGGGATGAACAAGCTTACCACTAGACTACGAGACAGTTAAAGTTTGTATAGGACTGTGGTATGAATACACGTGCTTGTGAGCAAACTTATAAACTAAAAGAGTGTGGGGTCCGCGAGACGATATGAATCTGGTGCTCATTGTTTACTGGTAGCATCTTTCCATAATAGAACCGTTATTAGTTGACGGTTATCGTCAACTCATCAAGAGCATTGTCCCTTGTGTTACCGTCGAAATGTCATTTCTTTATGGAATAGGGGGCAAACAAGCAATTGGAGCCTTTTTACGACTACCGACGCCCATGAACATACACATAATTACTATCCCCCCAATGGGCAATGGCCCGTTTGAAGGACGTTTTGTTTAACATATGGAAGTTTATAAGTACCACATATATTCTGGGTGGCGTGGCTCGCGAATAGGAGCTGTTTTCTGTGCGTAATTGGTACACTTATATCGAACAAATAATAATTTATCGATATACTTCACAAAGATTAACATATCGCAAAAGCACAATTTCTTTAAAATAGGTAATTATATGTTAACGGAAAACCTTTATGATGGAATGGCATTTATGCTACAATTAAGTGTGTTTCAACTTTTCTCATCAGAACACCAATATTTCCATCTCTGCCAAATCATCCAGGAAGTATATACGTTAATTATAGTGCAACTTTACATATACGATCATGAAACTGTTCAGAAATAATCACAGGTACTAGATTACTAGGTAAACAGGTCCAAGTGCCATCGTCATCATAGGCCAGACCACGTCCATTGCCGGACATAAGGCGTCCTGCAACATAAAGTGTCATACACCTCATTACATGTAAAAAGTAGTGCCCTACCAAATAATGCAATTTTGGTCTTGCATTTTCTATTGAAGCATTCGGTAGGTAATAGATGGAACAAAAATAAAATATAAACACATTTACTTGCGATGGCTAACTAAAAATAAATATAAACTCAATTACCTACAATGCTATCTAAAAATAAATATAAACTCAATTATCTACAATGGCTAACTAGAAATAAATATAAAATTAATTTCCTGCAATGGCTAACTAAAAATAAATATAAAGTCATTTACCTGCAATGGCTAACTGGACGATGAAGAAGTTCATTCTGCTCTTTCTTGCGTTCGTACATAAGAGCGCCGCGATGACAGATGCATTGAGAACCACTATCAGGACGAACAGCACCCACATCACCGTGAACTGGATACTCTGCGGAACAGAATACGCACGTTAACGTCTAGTTTGTTTAATGGAATACCATCGCTAAAGGATCGGACTGACATGAAAAGGGAGGTTACTTTCAGAAATAATTTTAAACATAAAAATAAGATCTAATTCAAGAGACGAGAGGCCGAGTGAGAAGCCTCTTTTTAAGTCTTTTAAAATACCAAACTCTTCTTCTAAGTGTAACGGATACTTTTCTAAAAGCTGCGTATCGGTTCAGCTAAAATCGAGATAATTCTACATATAAATACGTACAGGTCAAACATTTTTGAAAATACTTCGACAATTGGGCCACTGACGATTCAGCTACCATTGTATATCGGCATTTTGTATAACGTAGGGGGAGAAACGAGAAATTAAAGCCATCTGATAAGTTCCGACGCCAATTAATATCCGCAAAGTCATGGTCTCTGTTCACCTCTTCCCCGCAAGGAGGACTGACTACTCAATAACCACATGAAGCGCGATAACTTATCACATAAAATATCAATTAAGTTATAGTGTGATAATAAAAATTATTATTATTATATTTAGTCCACAAATCACAGCAAAATAGCCTTGCTCCATTCCAAAACTTGTACGACAGGTACTAGACAATGGAAATATACTTATATTTTTATTATGAATTTAAGAAATATTATATACTTAAGATTTTTATTATATAAATACATATTATTCGCATAAAACATACATCATCTAGGCGGATACCGTACCCACAACCGTCGAGACAACACAGGGAATGAACCGCCACGTTACCAACTGGGCCAACCGTCAGTGTGTAATAAAATGCAGAGTGATCTCTATAACATCATATTGTTGACATTCATCTCGTGTGAATGAAAATTATTCAGCAAGTGCGACTCCTGAATTTTCGTCATTACTACATAAACTAGCATTTTATGAAGTAATGACGAAAATTTAATTAAAAAAGCTCCATGACATCGTTTTCAATAACACGAAATGGTGGCGCTGCTCTGTGGCGAAAGAAAAGAAAAGGCGGCTACGCCATTGCGTTACACAGCCTAGTATAGTTCAGAGTTACCTCCGACAGTTACTTTTCGGTTTTTGGTATTAAATGACATCTTCTGTCATTCCATACAAAATCCGGATATTTTACAGGTGTCATAATTAGTGTGACCTATGCTAATTTTATTCCCCGATAAACAATAATTATGATAATGGTTTATTAAAAAGTTTGTATTAAACTTATGGCTAAATACATTTCAGAATGTATTCGTTTTTACAATACTGATGGAGCCTAGTTTTTTTCAGTACGGTACACTTTTTTTGTAAATAAGTATTTAATTTTGATCCCTATTTTTATTTATTGTCGCTACATTAGTTTCATAATATATATTTCATATTCATAATATACATTAGTTTCATAATTCATAATATAATAGGGAAAATCGAGAAAAGTAATTGTGGAAATAGTATAAAGAGTGTATACGCTTTTTATTTAAGTCATAAAATTCATCTTGGTGACACATACACATAGTCTTACCTAACCAACCGGCCCAAAAGAAGAGGTAAAAGAACCTTAGCGCACGTTCCAATAAAATAAATATCATTAAATTTAATAAAACAGGAGAAGTGTAGTGTACGCACACTACACACCACGCACACGATGTATTCCGTACCAACGGGCGTAGTATCCTATTATAAGTATTTTCGTCCATTTATCTGTCCTTCTCAGACGTACGTCTGTTTTTTTTTTATCAAACTGAAATTTACCTTATAGACGTACAGGGCGGGTAGACGGACGGATAACAAAGTGATCCTGCCAGGGTTTCGTGTTTTTCCTTTTGCAGTAATTAATTCTAGAAAACAAAATTCCTGAATGTTCAAAATTTCAATACTTTGTCAGACACATATAAATCTTCATACATACACATGCCCAAAATCATCACCTTTCTTTTGGTAAACCGTGGGCTACTTTACCGAACAATAGATCGTCTCAAAGCTTGGAGCTTTAGGAAACAATAAACAGAAGATGTACTAAATACATATAATATATACATAATTGGAGCACTTAGGTTGAAGTTTCGAGTGGTTCGGTAATATAAAAGCGATTTGGCTATATTCCACGTTCGGTTTCTATAAATTGTCTGTTCGGTAACAACGTCGAAAGTGCACTTTAGCATCGAGATATCAATTACTGGCCACAAATCTAATTTAAGCATTTATTGCCTTTGCGACGTGCCTTAAGTGAGTACGCGTTTGGAATTAAATAACAGCCCTCGATTTATTGCGCAATGTGCAGGGATCAAACAGCCGAATAAAGTGATAGGAAGAGGAAACAGACCGAAGACGCTCTGTAGATTCCCACAGCTAGAAACTCCACAATACAGAGTTTGTATATATATATTTATGTGTGCGTATATATGTATTTATTGTGCGTATATAAAGTATGCGTGTGTGTGTTGTATGTATGTATGTAGATTTATTTGTTGCCTCCTACAGCCTAAATAGCCAGACGGATTTTCACTGATGGGGTGACGTTAGATTCCACGTTAGACGTGTGACAAGCGGTACCTTAAAAATGGCATATTTTGTTAACAAATTCGTAATTTTTTTCTTATCGAACACGTCGAATTGGGAAATTTAAATTACGATTCCCAAAATTTTCAGTTTTAATTTTACTGTAGCTAAAAAATATAAAATAAAAAATAATTGAAAGCACAAAAAAGAAGCCTTGCCTTTTTTCAGTAAGCATTCCGGCAGTTAGTTTTTTTTAATAAAAGAACTATTATCGTATATTCATCATAAAGAGAGTAAACAGCCGCCAATTGCAACGTTATCTTATTATAAGACATGCGACACGAGCTGGTTCAATACAACTATCAAGCACCTATGTAGCACAGGCAGTGACTAGTAGTCTCCTGTGCTGCATTACCCTTACGAGGTAGTGCAATGCTGCATTGCAGCGGAATAGGGCCGGCACGACCGGGGATGTACCTCTCTGTCATATGATACCGGATTTACATCTTCAGTCTCGCGTAATCATATGATTTGTGAGTAGCCGTTGGCCAATTCGAGGGGCAGAGGAAATTAGGGCAATGCATCGGTATACTAATTTTGCGAATGTTCTTGGGCGTCGGCAGTCGTAAAAAGGCTCCGATTCTTCCCTCTACCATACTATAAAAACACCTCTAACTGATTTTAATGCGGTTTACGCAAATAGACAGAAAAAATCCCCTATTGAGGGGGGGGGGGGTAATGCTTCTTTAAATGGAAAATTGCCCGTTTGCCCTCATATTCTATAAAAAAATATTTTTGTTGTATAGCTAATAAGCCTAGGCAACATATGGCGTATAATTTGTTGTAAATTGGAACATCCGATGTGGAACGTTTAGGAAAATTTTTAAAATCAAAAAGAAGAGCGATATCACGGCCACTTTTTCGTGGATAAACATACCAGCAACAACAACACATCACGCCAGTTCCCTAACGGGGTAGGCAGAGAGTACGGAGTGCCATGTGTCACGATCCTTACATACCTTGCCTCCGCCACTTTCATAACTTTCTTCATACAAACAAACCGGTTGCGAAGACTCCGAACACCACCTTCGGACAGTGCCCGACCAATTTGATCGTCGTATGTTAGTCTGGGTCTTCCCCGGTATCTTCGTCCTTCCACATTCGCATCGCATGTCTGTTTCGTTAACCTTACATCTATCATTCTTTCTACATGTCTCAACTATCGGAGCATGCCATATCTCATTTTAACACCGATACTTTCATTCATTACGAATCTCTGTCTCACTTCCTGATTACAAACGCGGTCGGCAAGAGTTACGCCACATATTTTTCGCAACGTCCTCATCTCGACCGCGTTCATTCTACTTTCGTGCCTTTTCTGACATACTCAACTCTCACTTCTATACGATAACTTTGGTACTAGCAAATATACCAGGTTCATATACAAATTAATAAATTCAAATACAGTTTAAGATAGACGCTGCGGGCAGCGTAGAGCTCCGCTAATTGCACAATTAATAAAGAGCAACTGTGGTGTATGTCACCGGCAAAGAGAAATATAATTACAACTATGTTTGTTTGTTAAATCATAAATTAACTATCACTTGAATAAATACCGAACTAGAGTTTTGAGCGATTGGCGCAGTGGTAACGCTAGCGGATACGCCTCGCTCGTTACGTCATAGGTCGAGGGGTTCTTATTCTGCCCGGGTCATTCCAATAACTTTGAATGCGTACATCTATTGTTAAAAACCGTACCAAAACCGTTATGTAGATTTCAATAAAATCGAACACGCATTTGGACGGCTTTTTCATAATATCTATAAATTTTATATTACCTAGTAGCGGTAACACTAGTCCTTGTGGTAATTAGTACAGGGCGAATATAATCGAATCATACGCCTCGATAAGCGTGAGTAGGTTGTATAAAGACATCTGTCTATTCCCAGTATGTTTCCATAACAATAAACAGCTTGAGTGAAAATGTCTCAGTGTGAGAGACTTCTACCTATTTTTAGCACAACGGTACCATTTTATAAATTAAAATAAATAAATCTTATGCATTTATTCATCGGTAGCTAAACAACAAGTCGGGCGACGGTCTTAGTTCCTTTCATTTCCGCAGATGGGCAATATCCATTCCTATAGTTAGTAAAGGTTAGCTAAATTGACTATTATTTCTTGGCCGAGTTAACTGGAAGAAAAACTTTTCTATAGTATATAGCCATTGGGCGATTATTGATTATTGATGCCTACCGGTGAAATCGATATTTCGTAGTTTATTTGTCAGTAGTCAGTAAGCTCCTAAAATACAAGCAGGGGCCTTAACAGGAACTTGCGTAACCGACTCTTTGTCTATTGTTATTATCAACCTGATTGAGTATAAATATCGCGGTAAATTTGATGAAGTAGAAACACAAGCTACGGGATCCTTTCCGATATTCAACTCCCAGGATCCTTATTACGATAATATACAGTGATTTACGAAGAATTGGTCGAATATCACACCACATTTTCTATGATAGTATGTAAGAAATCCTCCGAAACTTACGTACTCCTAGACAAGGACAAATTAATTAACGGAGTAGCCTAGTGGAACAGATTAAACGGCTCATGGCATAATCAAACTAATTGGGATTTATTAGTAATAGACATAATAATAACGCCTTGGATGGCTTAGCATGATTTCAATTGTGGTCCGTGTATCTATTTGTTATTGTGATCAATAAAAAAATAAAAATTGAGAAATAGGAGTCTTCAAATTCGTGTGTTGAAGATAATTTTATAGTTACGCCAATGGACGTCCGCGTAATCGTTATGCAGATGCGTTGCCCTACTCATAAACCGCACGAAATGCGACACTTCACGACAGTATTATGTGAGCGAGATGTACCGCTCCGGTCGTTCCGGCCAATTCGGCTGCAATGCAGTATGGCACTGTCTGCGCACACACTGGTGCATTATGATACGTTCTGCGCAGTTGGCTAGTCTGTGTAAAGTCGACAGCAATGGCCAAAATTCGACTAGGACGATGTTATTATTATTATTATTATTATTATTATTATTATTATTATTATTATTATTATTATTATTATTATTATTATTATTATTATTATTATTATTGTAGAACAAATAGTAAAAATTGATATCCTCAAGGCTGATCGGTATTTTTAGCGTGCATTGAAAGAGGGCCGTGGACGTTTGTGACGTTCCATTTGTGTTTAGAGACAATGAAGCGCAATAAGAAAATCGCTGCCAAAAATATAAAGGAAATGCTCTGTATTGTTTTACCAATCAGATTTAAGCTTTATAAGCACGAGTACTATTACTATTTGCAAGAATTTGTGCTGCACTGCAGGCGAATTGAACCGACACGATGTAGAAGGTAGCTCTCGCATTTCATGCATTTTGTGAGTTTCCCATAGCCCATTGGAGGGAGGGCAGGAGGGCAACATGTCTACATAAATTAAACGTATCATCAAAAAGTTTACCCCTAATAAAGATTTTTTTTGCATGAGGGATACTGCAAAAAGCCGTGACATATCAGAAATTCCCACTTCATTTTCTTATCTCTCATTACATGAGCAATCACCTCACCTGATGGCAAGCCAACACCGATATGTTATAATATGCGTATAACTTTACATAGCTACCATTGAGTAAAAACCGGCAAGAGTCGGGCTCACCTTTGAAAGGTTTCGTAGTAGCAAACTAAATATAAAAACTTTAGTAGTACTTTGTCCCCCACAAACGAGAAATCCGAGCCTTTCAATGACTACCATCCATGGAAATCAGCTTAAATTTGCCAATGCGTTGCTCTCCTTTCACACACATTCACATCGCCCCCAATAGGTCATCGGCTACTTCCAAACAGCACGAAACGCGACACCCTAGGTGTCACTTTAGGGCGGTATCAAGTGAGAGGGACCTTTGACACAAATATCTTATATGATATATTTTACAATCAGGAGTAATATAAGAATAATATTTATCCAAAAAAATGTTCCCTTGGGATAAATTTTACGCGAAACCGCAGACAAAGCTACTTTTTAGACAAACACGTATACATTTCTTATTTATTTAGGATACGTTTCGCCTATTCTCGAAATCGCTACATCATGTTAATTGAAAATATCAATCAGTACACATGCCGTGCTCCCTTCGACGCTGTACTGCGGATAAAAATTCGGCCCCATCCCAACCCCTCCACATCCAAGTGGCGCCAGAGTTGTGCGTGGACTTTCTGAAAATTCGGAGTGAATGTTTTTATCGGTGCCTAGCCTTTGTTAGCAAGAGTGAGATGATGAAATCTATTTTTATAGTACCTATAAGAGAGTCAAAATCAATCAGAGCCTTTTAATGACTACCGACCTTTTTAAGATCCTCATAATCATTACGCCCTCTTACCCTCCTTCACTCAAGTAGGCCACTGGAAACTCAAAAAACGTGACGGCATATACATTACACCTCTTTCCATTATGGCCTTTTTATGGGAGTTTGTCATTAAAGGGCTTCGACCACTCGTTTGTCCCGCTTTAATATAGAAAGACAAAAACGTTGTACTCACATCATAAAAATAGTACACGTTGAGGTTTTCTGGTTTGGTTTCATTGCCCCAAGCGGTGCTGTTCCTCGTCACGAAGTTGGTGAAGGAAGCTGACGTCACACTCTCCCTTTCCTCCAACAGAATATCGGCGTCCATATTCCTGTAACAACATTAAATATTTAGCGATCTATTCATACCTATATTTAGAAACGACCTGAAATTTCTCCCCTGAGACTCCGGCCCTCGTTATCGGTTATCGAAACGACATGAACGATACAATAATGTCGTCCTTGCCGAATTTCAACCACGGCAGCCAACTCTATGGGGACTGGGGACTGCGACTGGGCAGTACATGGCATGGAGCACAAGTGCATACGTGTGCATGCGCAGGCATAAGTGTAGACACCCTTCCCTCATTCCGATTATACGGCAGCCCAACACGACCGGAGAGAAATTAGGCACAGGTCCAACAGATTGGCGTAACACCGCCGCATGCCTTACACCGGAAGGGTATTAGTAATTTAAAAATCTCAATTACACATTAGTCCGACCCGAGACTCGAATCCAGAACCTCATGAGTGCGGTTCAACATGCTCACTATTAGACAACGAGGCAGTTGCGCCAAGAACGAAGTATATAGCCATAAAAAATCGACATGTAGTTTTAAAGACTACACCGTTCAAACAAACAAACACAAAAAATATTTATAGAGCCCTTCCCGCGCTCGCCTCAGTCGCTTTCGCAGCGGGCCTTTCCCCACCTCCCCGTCCCGTCTCTTAATATTTATGAAACAAAAAAATTCCTACCAGGAAAGTAATATAATAAGATACTTCGAAAAATAATAAGTTCGTCCGTTTAATTTGGAACAGGAAATCAGGGATCCAGCGTAGTGTAGAGTTATTTTTAGTTTGGCTGTTACAGATTTTAGAAAATATTCTATAATCATTATTCTTTTTTATATTTACAAGAAATGAGGATTATCAGTTCCATGATGGATACGTTGAGAAAAATGTATTATTTATGGAATCTTAAGCAACAACAACTTCAACACACCTTAACGCCAATCTAATGGGGTAGGCAATAGGTAGGAGAGACCTGCATGTTACGTGTCACTATCCTTACGGTTGTATTACCTGTAAACGTCAAATCGGCGTTCTGGTAAATTGCGCCGATGCATTATAGAACAGAGCGAGCGCAAGGAGGTGCTAGGGGAACAGGGAGGGGCTTTTCATTCCAGTGAGATCCACAGATATTGCGACCGTATAATATTTGTCTTGCTTCATTGTTCTCTTACCCTTAGAATCTGATTTAAAACAATTTGAAATGAAAATACTCGATCACATTCCTTTCACTTTTCGTTAGCATTGATGTTCCGTAAGTGATACTTGTTTGTATGTTTATTAAGAGGTAGTGCAGTGGAGTTCAGCGGGCACTACCGGGGAGGTACCCCTGGCGCACACAATACCGCGGTAAAATGACGTCTTTGGTGTCGCGTTTCGTGCGGTTTGTAAGTAGCCGGAGAGGAGGCGGAAAAGGGGGCAGCCCATCAGCATAGTAATGATGCGGACTGTCGTAAAGAGACTTCGATGACTCGCTTGCCTCGTTATGCTATAAAGAAGGCGGTGCAACAGATCGAGGTAAGTCGTAAGTAAGAGATAGCGGCATTACCACTAGTCGGCGCCGGCATGACGCAGGCTATGCTTTTTTTATAGCAAACGAGCAAACGGAGCCTTTTGATGACTACCGACGCCCATGGACATTCGCGTGATTGTTACGCAGATGCGTTGCCCCCCAACTAGTGCCACGCTTCCTAATAATCAGTCTACTCATTTGCCCTTGCCATATAATCAGGTATTATTCATAAAAAAAACAATTACAATTGTACAAATAGAACGTAATGTTTAAAACTTAATCACGTTTCTTATACAATGATAAATAGTGTGCTAAACGTATGTTCTGAGAATCAGTTTGAGATAACCAGATTTTGAGCTTTGCAGATAATCTATGCTTCGCTACCGACGTTAATATATCAAATATTATGCTCAGATCTAGGTAGCCGACAGTTCTCGGTGGTTTTGCCAAACAGGTCAGGATAAAAATAGACAGCTTGTAGATGTATTTAAGATTTCCTTTTCACATTTTTATAATTGAATTTGGCTTTGC
>JAFELO010000065.1:475230-487207 GCA_017140195.1 Eumaeus atala
GGTTGCGTGCATATTTGCATGCAGGTCAAAGACAAAGAGTCGGCTACTATCTATTTCTGATAGCCCTGACTGATAGGAGTTGTTCACTCAACCCGTCAAAACAATGTTCACCTGGTCAGCTAGTGAAGTATACATTATTCTCTGCTATTAGAAGGTCCAAAATAAGTCACGCCCTTCGGGATTGAGATTTACAAAATAGCAGCTGACAGGGTCACGTGTTGCTGTGTTCATAAAATTAACGACGCATTAATCGCAATAAATATATCATATATCATTATGTTGACCGTGGTTGTGTGTGTGAAATATTATTAAACACACGAGCAGTCCCTCACGATTTCGCCCGTGCACCCCACCAAACAAAACGCATCCATAGGGGTGAATCTTCGTATAATTCATTCTTAGTGGATGTTTACACCCTAAAAGGAACGTACCTGAAAAATTTTAAGTTTGTAGGTGTTATAGCTTCTGAGATTTCATTACTAATTTCACTTCTTTACTATATGTACACGTAGTTTAGGATATTAGCCCGGACAAATAACGTAATACGAGATTTTTATAGTACAAATGACGTCACATGAATCAATTAAGAGAATATAATAACACAAGATAAGTTCGTAATGCGAACTTGATCGACGCTGAAGGTTGAATTTCGCATTCACAGCTGGACGTGACGCCCGCCTGCCACGAATAGGGCGTCCAGAAAACAAGTAAGTTTTTCCCAATTGAATTATAAGCATCGATCCACCTAAATCAATTTTAAATTTCTTTAATTGGTTCTTACTTAACATTAGCACACTTAATTATCCCTCATTGTCTTTCTTTTATTGTTACCTGTTTAATCTCTACACATACCACTAGCGCGCGCGTTTTGACAGTTCATGTATTTTGTTCCATGGATATATAAAATAAAACAATGTAAAATAAATAAAGGAAAACTTTATAAAATGATGAATGGGAATAAGAAAAAATGAGTTTGAGCAACTTATATGTAGTGCAAATGCGATTGAAATTAAGCACATGCAACCAAAAATATACACGAACTTTAAGTATCAATGTTCACGTTTTTGTTGTAATTAAATATAACATCAACTTATTAGATAATCTCAACTCATGGCAGATGCGTTTAGATTTAGGAGATGGTGCCATGAATGGTTCACAACACTACATCCTCCTATGCAGTGGAATTGGGCTGGCAGGACCGGGGAGGTACCTTTCGCTCACTTGATACCACCTCAGAGTGAGCCCTACAGTGTCGCGTTTCGTGCGGTTTGTGAGGAGCCGATGGCACATTGGGGAGGTGAAAATGACGACAACGCATTGATATAACTACGCAGATTTTCATGGGCTTCGGTAGTCGTTAAAAGTCGCCGATTTCTCGTTTGTCCTCTGTACTATAAAAATATTACCAACACAAAACCACCACACTAAATTTCAATATTCTTTATACTGCAACGCTCTTTTTTGTTTGTTGACGTTCACTAGAACTCCTCTCTTTATGAGTCCAAAAAGATCCAAAGAGATCTCCTGTTAGGTGCATTCGACTTTAGCCCGATACTTAAGGATTGAATTTTACTCTTCCGATGCTGTGCCCGACTCGAGTGCAAACAAAACAAACTTACATTCAATGTCCGATATTACTACATTGCTGTCGGGACTGCGTCTGTATCATACCTCGCACTTAACACTGGCGTGAAGAGGTAGCTCCGTTGTCCCGTTTCATATAGTTTGTGTCAAAGAGATCGAGATATGAAAAAAACATTTAAAGTGAGACAAATGTTTTAGCTTCTCGACACCAAACCTCTATAATAAAAAGTGACACAAATAACCATTTATGTCAGGTCTTTTTATTGAAATTATAAATTTAACACTTTATAAATAAAAAATGACTGTAACACACAGTCCTGTACATTTTACGAGAAATAATTATAGCAGCCCATATTCTTGTTAAGGGAAGCCCGATTTCCTAAAAGCGGCTCGCATTAAAGCCGGTAGCGAGAACGATTTTTTAATTAACGGTTATCATGTCTTAATTATAACAAGAGGACACATAAAAAGGAATATTTAATTGGCCCTTATCACTTTCGGAATGTTTAGGGTTGCGTGCATCATATCAGGCTGCAAGAAAAGTTTGGAGTGGACATCAGTTTTAAACAAAATTGCTCTACAATATTTTATTTAATAGATGTAAGGTCATTGACATTAATATTATTTTCGCACGAATTTGCACACATTGTTTTCACACACCGAACCAGTAGAGATAGCGCCATGCATGTCAGCAGAGTTGGGCCGGCACATACCGTAACATAATTCTCGATAACAGGATACTACCTTCAAAATGATAGCTTTGTTGTCGTGTTGCGTGCAGTTCGGTAAATTTCAAATAGCCCATTGGGTGCGATGGGCTGCAAAAGTACAACAAGTCTCCATAATTACTGACACTTAGATACATCCACACAGGATGTCTCTAAGTGTCAGTAGTCATCGAAAGACAAAACCAAATACCAAGGAACGCGAGCGAGATATCTCAGCGAGATATCGTTTATACAACAATTGGTATTCGTATTAACATACATATGCTATAGCGGAGTTTGCTACTTCTGGTCATCTATTTAATATACCTAAGATATATCGTTAATGCACTGTTATCGAGTTAAGTGTAGACAACAGATGAAGTAAGAGCTACTTCAGCCTTCTTTATGATACAGGCATATTAATTCATGCCTATGTCTGGTGTCGCTGTCTAGATTGATCCGGGTGCTGAAGTACTGAGTGGTCTGATGGCGTGAAGAAGGTGGGTAAAGCATCACAAATAAAAATTAGTAACTGACATAATATATTATACTGAACCCTACACAAAACTCACTCCTGGCTTATGTAATGGTTAAGTTACCCGTACTTGGAGTCAGGCTACAATGTCTCGTATTTCATTAAAATATTTTACAATAACCTCCATAATGAAGTGAAATTTTTGAAAGTTAATTTAAATAGCTATGTAAATTGGTTGGCGAGAATCTAGTAAGGACCTAAGTAGACTTTACCTAAAATATGAGTTATATAGTATCCGTATAGATAGTTTTAAATTTCGCCGAAGATTAAAAATGTCTAAATCAACGACTGTTATTGATGACAAGTATAGTAGTGGTATTGATGACGAGTATAGTAGTAGTATTGATGACGAGTATAGTAGTGGTATTGATGACGAGTATAGTAGTGGTATTGATGACGAGTAGTAGTAGTATTGATAACGAGTATAGTAGTGGTATTGATGACGAGTATAGTAGTGGTATTGATGACGAGTATAGTAGTGGTATTGATGACGTGTACCTAATACTAAACATTTTAAGACAATGACGGCTTATAAACATTATTGTTTATGTTTTATACATAAAGCCGCAGTAGTACGTGTAAAATATACAAAATATTTTTATATGTGTGGTTTATGTTGAAACTAAATCAACATTGTATGTTGCTAACATTATTTTTGTTGGGGGTAGAAAACTTAGAAAGAAATGTATAGTCATCTGAGCACCATCAGATGGTTCTTGTATTTTATATTTCTTCGAGATAATTTCAAATAATCTGTGGGTGCAATCTTCTTTGAACTTCGCTTTATTCTACGACAGAAACTAGAATCACTTGGAAGAACTGCGAAAAAAATGTCGTCTTTTACATTACTTATGGAGTTATGTTACCCTCATAAAACAATCAGTTCCGGTTAAAGAAGCTAAATGAAAGTCACACAATATGTGATCTTATAAATCCATTTTATCACACAATTTTAACGAACTGCTATATCGGCAGTATATTGCGATTTTACTGCTTCGACCATGACACCTTGAGCCACATCGTTCGGCCCCGAGATATGGGATACTTTATAGATAACCCATAAAAACACGCGTAAAATGGTACTTATTGCAAATGATGAGATACCTGAATGGGCTTGGTGTCCTTGAACATAAAATGTCAGGGTGACCCGTAAATATAACACTATTTTTAAATTGAACTTAGTTACAGAAGACAATGATTACGGTAAATTTGAAGAATTTATAGGCAGTAAAATACTGGTGAAGCAAGAACGGCCATTCACCGGAGGTCGTGAAAATTGTAAGAAAGTGCAGGGCCGACTACGCAGTTTTTTAAAAGGTCTTGAGTAGCTACGCGGTACTTAATTCTTAGTTACGAATAGGACGCTATATCCTTTTAACGAAAAATTGTAGTTTATTGGCCATGTAATTTCCTACATAGGTTCCTATATATAGGTTAACTGGGAATATAATTGGAACCTGTGAAACCTTCCTTTAATGTAAAAAATAGATAGTACGTATTTACGCGTTATTATTAGAAATTATATAGGTATTGTTATGTCCCTCAGTGCGGCATGCGTGTGTGTCAAGCTTGGTCATGCCAGGAACGGTGCATGCATAATTCAGGTCATTGCTATAGGTACAATGTACGTACACACTACGATACGTCACATGGACAAGGGCGACGCGCTCCCTCAAGCTGGCCTTACCGCTGGCCCACACGCTGCGCCTTACTGCGCGCCCTCACGCTGCGCCTTACCGCGCGCCCTCACGCTCCGCCTTACCGCGCGCCCTCACGCTGCGTCTTACCGCGCGCCCTCACGCTGCGCCTTACCGCGCGCCCTCACGCTGCGCCATACCGCGCGCCCTCACGCTGTGCCTTACCGCGCGCCCTCACACTACGCCTTACCGCGCACCCTCACGCTGTGCCTTACCACGCGCCCTCACGCTGCGCCTTACCACGCGCCCTCACGCTGCGCCTTACCGCGCGCTCTCACGCTGCGCCTTACAACGCGCCCTCACGCTGCGCCTTACCGCGCGCCCTCACGCTGCGCCTTACCGCGCACCCTCACACTGCGCCTTACCGCACGCCCTCACGCTGCGACTTACCGCGCACCCTCACGCTCTTTTCTTTGTCGGAGGGACCTAATACTGGTTGGCGGCGCTAGTCTAGCCTCAACAGTTCGACTGACTACGAAGACTTTTTTGTCTTCAGGTTTAGGGAGACGAAAGGGGGACACCCTCTTTTCCCGCTCCTCACGCTGCGCCTTACCGCGCGGTATTAAACTAATAAATACTAGGTTAGGTAATTGGTGACAGATGATTCTGTCACGTAACGGGTATGTCTGATTTTAGAAATCCATGACGACGGTGCCTACATTGTAACTGTGGACCTATGTTGTAAACGCTGTCAGAATACGTGCGTTTGTCGATAAGTTTCCTAACTAAAATGCTGTCTTTGAATCAGGTGCGATGACTGACCATTTATAAAGGAACAAGCAAAAATATTTAAATAAGTAAACTAAGCGCGTCATAAAAAAGCATACCTAATGTAATAACAGTTTGTGGTACTTTTTCAACCTTGAAATTTGCCTGCCCCGGTTATTCCGAGAGTAAATTTTGAAAGTAAGAGGACCTATTTGTATGAATTATTTAAGCTCATTCTGTGTTTTGGGTCTATATTAGAATTGTATTATTAAAATGATGGTAATGTACGTAGGTACCTATTAATTGTTGAAATACTATAAGTAATAACATCATTATAAATTAATTCTACATACGTCCATAATTATATGTTATAATAAATAGTTTTATCTGATAGATATTCTTTACAAAAATAAGTAGGTACCGTACTAGCGGAACTTGAACACCTGTCATCCGACATATACAAGTTTAGTTAGGTGCAAACAAACAGAAGATCAAATGAAAAATTACTACATACAATCATTTCAGTGTTAGTTACTTAGTCATAGTTATTGGTAACAACATAGTCAAATAGTCATCATTGTAGGATTTTATAAACATCCGCAGTACATGTATAGACTTTTCAGCGCGTAAGGCTAATTCCATAGCCGCGTCAGTCAGTGTTGTATGGATCAGTACATGCCCTTACATTAATCGCCTCTGTGATATAACAGTGTGGGTGTCGCCTGTTAAGACCTAGGGTTAGATTCCCAGGTCGGGCGACTATTACCAAATGTTTTCCAGATTATTATGAGCACGCATTACATTGTCCGGGATTGGAATGTGCCCGAAGTGGCCATAGGTTTGCCACCTATGACGTCATAGGCCTCAGTACCTTGGCTAATCGTGGGTGTTCTAGTATATCTACTGGACTTACGAGTTGTGGATGCACTAGCACACCTCTGCCTACCTCTTCGGGGATACCAGGTATGAAGGTACTTTTTTAATGCTATTATTGGGATTAACGACTGCGTTGCTTATAAATCTTCTCTGACATGTCATGTTAAATTAGCAACATTAACAGGATCGCGCATCTTTATACTGTGGTCAGGGCCGTATTAAGCTCTGCTTGAAGTTGAGAGGGGCGCTCATCATTCAAAAATATATTTTTGAAAGATTTTCATTAGCACATGGAACATCAAAGACTAGCAGGGCCCGGGGCTATAATCCCTCTTAGCCTGTATCCCATGCCGACTATGGTCACAGACAAGCTGGACATTTTTCTGCAGTACAGCATAGTCAAACCATTCGGTTACAATTGAGTAAACCGTATGAAACGTCGCTTCGATCCGGATTTGTCTTTAAAGGGAGCTGGTAGTTAACATACGCTAATGACCTTCCATTTGACGTAAAAATGTATTGTACACGACACTGTATTTTGGCGTATTTCTTCATTCCGTTTTGGTAAGTGGGCACCTCGAATACTGCAATTGTTCGTGGCAATAAACGAATACGAGACGCGGGACTCGGCATAAGGATAAAATACGGGCCGTCCCAATTCATCATTCACTTATAAGTGACGTTGTATTAATGAGCGCGGATAACGTTCCGTGTTACGATATTTAGGATTTATATTTTATATTATTTGAGAAGCTATTGGCCAAGTGGTAATGTAAACGGGTATGACGAGCCCGTTACGCCAGAGGCCGCGGGCTTAAATCCCGCCTTGGTCATCGATATTTATCTGTGTTATATGTATTTCTATAATAAAAATCTTAAATATATGAAAAGTTACATTAAAAAGATATTTCATTTCTCTAGTATCCGTAACACAAACCCTTACGGTACTTAGCACTGGCTGGGCTAACGTGGCTTGATAAGTCCTCAGTTATTATTATTATTACTTAAACATCAGAATAAATATGTCTACCAGAAAATGCAGTGGGGGGTGATCTGTCAAGCAGGGATGATGCGTGCCCCCAATCACACCTACCATTACACTTTATTGGAGTATCAGAGTAGGACGTAATGCCATGCTGGCCGGTACACCCGGGGAGGTATAGTGTCACGTTTTGTGTGGTTTCTGAGTAGCCGGTGAATCATTGGACGAGGAGCGAAGGAAGGCGGGCAACGCCGGTGCCGATGCCCAGTAGTGTTCATGGGCGTCGGTAGATGTAAAAAGGCTCTAATTACCCTCCTGTACCTCTCTGCACTGTAAGGAACAAAGTTAGAGTCGCGGGTATATGAAGAGAGATTTTTAATTTGCAGACATTACACGTGCCCCTTGGTTTCACCCGCGTAAAGTCTAAATCAGGGAGGCCATACATTTATATGACAAACATTTATAAAGTGTATATGTTATTCCAAATTAGAATATGGTCATATCTATGCCGTATTTCATCCAAACGGGTTCCAGTAGCCATTGTGTGAAAATCATACATACATGTGATAGGTAGTGCCGAGCTGCATTACAGTTTAATTAGACTGCTACGACCAGAGAAATACATCACACTTGTATGAAATCGCCGTGAAATGTCAACTTCTGTAGCAGGTGGGCCATTGAAGGATGATAAAAGGGTATGTTAAAAAATATCCCGAAGAGGTTGGCAGAGATGTGCTAGTACATCCATAACTCGTAAGTCCAGTAGATATACTAAAACACCCACGATTAGCCAAGGTACTGTGGCCCATCTCCACCATAGTTCAAGCCTTGTCAAAGCCAAAGGCCAAAAAGGGCCAGTTAAAGCGCGTAAATACGTTTCCCGCGTCAACAAAAAAAAGGTACTGAGGCCCATGATATCATAGGTGGCAAGCCTATGGCCACTTCAGGCACATTCCAATCCCGGAAAATGTAATGCATGCTCAGAATAATCTGAAAACCATTTTTATAATAGTTGCCCGACCTGGGGATCGAACCCAGGACCCCCACGCGGCTAACGGTGTTAGCAGGCGACACCTGCTCCGTTACATAACAGAGGCGATTAAAAAATATATATTTTAATGAATACCTAATGCCACTCTTTTCTAAACAAATGTAACGGAACCTGATATTTGCATATCTGTCAAGACATTTGCATAATCTGTGTCGTGATTAAAGCTGATGTCTGTGTTAGACACTTACAACATCCAGTATGACCCGGAAGCACAACTCTATAGCAAGCTTGCCTTCGTTCACGCGGTACTCCTCACCTAGAGACCATCGTGATGTGACGCATCAACGTATATAAGTTTATAACAATCACATCTCCTTCTGATGCATTTGGATAAAAATAAACAAAAAGGTAATAGTGTCATTTATTTCCTCAGCCATTACAAAGGTTAACCAGATATCATTCTGTATATAAATTACATGCATCGATGCTTAAAACACATCTCAACATGGGTCTAATTGACGTATATCCACTATCAAAAGGGTTGAGTGTCCATTACAATCATCCCTTATCCTTGATCTTCACCCATACATCAGAAGTAACCTTTGTGACCTTTATGACCTTTGTCGACATAATCCATTTCCCTTTCTAATTTCGTTTATGACCTATGGTGACAATAAAACGATAACCTTGTTAATCCATTTATTTAACGCCATCGTTATTATAGGCCACTAAACGAACGCTTAATCTAAGTAATCAAAAATGTATATTATACAGATAC
Organism: Eumaeus atala; assembly: GCA_017140195.1. Lineage (NCBI taxonomy): Eukaryota > Metazoa > Arthropoda > Insecta > Lepidoptera > Lycaenidae > Eumaeus > Eumaeus atala. The sequence goes on from JAFELO010000065.1 coordinate 484,089, forward strand.
AGGCTGTTACAGTAAAACTACATATACTGATTTTATCGCGGTTTATATAATTATTTAACATGCCAGACATTTCAGAAGCCTTACAGCGACCATGGTCACGGGTGGACTAGTTAAATAATTAAATAAACCGCGATAAAAATCGTAAAAGTATATATTGTAATGTACTAGTAACATTCGCGTAAGCTTAAGACATCAATAAGGATGTTTGTAATTTTTACGACTTATAGAAGGTGTACAATATAGTAAATCAAATTGTAATACTTTATTTAATGTCGTTTATTTGTGTCACAGTGTGCTTAATACCTAAATTAAGTTATTTTCTATTCCTTATACTTTATATTCACATTTTCTATTCTTTATACTTTATATTCTCATTTTCTATTCTTTATACTTTATATTCACATTTTCTATTCCCTATACTTTATATTTACATTTTCTATTCTTTATACTTTATATTCACATTTTCTATTCTTTATACTTTATATTCACATTTTCTATTCCTTATACTTTATATTCACATTTTCTATTCCTTATACTTTATATTCACATGCGTATGTCCGGTCTCTATTGCAATGATGATATTATTGAGCATTAATATTTCTTAAACAGTATTAAAAATATCGACTCATTTTTAATCGGTAGTCCTAATGTTAAGTTTATTTTTCTAACTCCTATATTAGACTTCCATAGAAATTTTCAACCCTTTTTTTACTTCTTTAGGTCTACAAATTCCAATTTTTTTTTTCTTTGCTTTGGTTGGTATTTACTCAATAAAATTACCAGTTTGTCAAGATATGTAATTAAATAAGTATATGTAGATTGACAAAAACAATGTACTGATTTAATAATTTTTGTGTGCATCGTAGCACATTTATCTGCTTTGCATGAGCCTTTAAACTTAACAGCGAAATGTTTATTTTTTAAGACAACATATTTGAAAAATTCTATTAAAAGCAATACACGAATTCACGAATGTAGACATTTCGTTAGTACTTTGTTTGAGAAATATATCAGTTTAACATATATGTTACTTGGAAAATAAAAATTGTAGAAAGAGCTGTCAGCGCTCCGCTAGTCAATGAAATAGTACCCCCCACTGCTTGCTTGTCCGCCAGCGCAATTTGAAAAACGTACAGACCGAATTTAAGTGACGTTTTCGCTTTTCGTGCTGTTTTGAGGAGTTCGACCTCAACTACGGTAGCGAGCAGACGTGTCTTTCGACTGTGCTCGCCCGCCTTTGTTGTGTCCGACGCTATTGTCCGCACCGAGGTGCGTGACTAACCACTCTGAAGAGAAGTTCTTGAAGTTTCGGTGCAGTTCACCGCCAAGTGAACCGCCCGGCGACCGTGAGGCCGCCGAAGTGTTCACGCGCAGACTGCCCACCTTGAAGATTAGCAGGTGAAGAATCCACACTCCAGTGCGGGCCCTCGAGCCCTGCACGGGGACCATGTCCCCAATATCATCGCCACCATCAAGCCCGAGGAGGCGAAGAAGCTGCAGCAGTTCCGTGGAGTCGTCGAGCAGCGACGAGATGGAGCTGGACAGCGCTTCGCAGTCCTCGACCACATCGGAAGCGGCAGTCGACGAGAGCGACTGCACAGCGGAGTCGGCGGAGGAGACATCGCCGAACCCGCAGACTCGTGAGGAGACGAGGGTCCCTCACAAGAGATCAAGGGAGCAGGAGGTAAGTGCATCGTCACCTACCTTATCGCCGCCCAAAAAAATGCTAGAGAGGGAGAGAGACGGGGACTCTACCCGTCCCGCTCGCAATGTTACGTTCGCCGAAGCGACGGCGGCGCCGGCCCCGAGCGCGCTACCTGCGCATTCCAGCGGCGCCGCAAACAATGGCGCCGGCGAGCGCAGACGCGCAAAAAAAGGGTGAGGCCAGGTACCCGCCGCTCGTCGTCGAGGTGTTGCCCAACTGGGTACAACATTTCGGCAAGCTGCGGCAACTACTCGGCCACAGCCCGAATGCTAAGCCACTCGGCTAGGGGGTGCGCTTCTCGCCTAAGAGCGAGGCCGAGTTCCGGACTGTACAGAGGTACCTGTGCGACCTCGAGGCGACAGAGGGACTCAGCTGGTTCTCGTACTCCCTCCCGAAGGAGCGGAGTATAAAAGTGACGATCAGGGGTCTGCTGGAAAACACAGACCCCAAAGATATTATGGAGGAGCTTGAACGCCTGGGGTTCGAGCCCGAGTACGCCCGCCAGATCTAGACGAGGCAGGGCAGACCCGGCTGCATATTCTTCGCTCTTATCAAGAGAACGGAGGCAGCGATAACAGAGATCTACAAGGTCTCTGAGATGCTCAATCGACCGGGCATCAAGATCGACGCATGGAGGGGCAAGAAAGGCCCCGCCCAGTGTCACCGGTGCCAGCAGTTTAGACACTCGTCTAAACAATGCCACCGGAGGATCGCCTGCGTTCGCTGCAGCGAACCGCAATTCGCACGCGATTGTAAGCGCCCCAAGACGGACCCGCCGGTCTGTGCGAATTGCGCCGGGGCCCACCCGGCCAACAGCACCGCCTGCCCGGTGTATAAACGAGAGGCGCGCAACAAGCGCGCCGGACCGGTGGCGACCACCACGGTGAGAGCCCGGCGGCCTCAAGCTCCACAGGTGGAGCTACCTCCACCGACAGCCGCGTCTCTAATGGCGGAGGCGAATAACCCCATCCCCAGGGCCTCATCTCAGGCCACAGTCCAGACCCCAGGGCTCAAGCCCAAAAAGAAGAAGAACAAAAACAAAAAGAAGAACAAGGAGTGACGCCCGAGACAGAAATGGAGGTAGACCCCGCTCTCCCCATCGCTGCACCCGCCCTCCCGAAACCCACCACCTCGCCCGCACCCGCAGCGGCGAAGCCGGCAGCACCCGCACCGGCTCCCAAACCGAAGCCCTCAAGCGGTGTGACCACACCGCGTGAAAGGCAAGCAGTGACGCAGACGACGTCGATGGCCGCCTTCATCGGCCACACATGTTCCGGCCTGATGGAGTTGGCCATGGACATTTATAATAGCTATAGTAGCGGCTCCAGCCTCCTAGCTATAGCCATGGCCAGCATACCCAGGCTGGTCGAGTTTATAACCGGAACCTTCCAGAAGTGGCAGGAAACAAGATAAG
>JAFELO010000066.1:227-49861 GCA_017140195.1 Eumaeus atala
AAAAAAACACAATCTGCTTATTTATTGACATTAAGGCGGAACAGAGTTCGCCGGGTCAGCTAGTAATATAATAAATTATGACGACATTAATGACAGTGGAATACTTTTAATAAAATGTAATTATTCGCTTGGAGACAGAGTTCGGCTGAAGAAGACGCGAAGCGCAGCTGTTATCAATGCGAAAGTTTGTATGCAAGTATCGATAAAACTGCTAAACGGATTTCGATTCGAATCATGTCATAGATATAAAATAAACTTTAGATATTCTGTCACTATAGATTTTAATGCATACTAGTATGGTGGCCCGGTGCCTGTTATTTTCGAACGAAGCCTGGGCGGATTGTTAGTATAAGTATAATACAACAAACGATATTACATAAGCTGTCGTTATGTCGCTATCGCGGTTCAATAGGCTGAGGCGAGTTTATCAGTTTTGATGCGCCCCGCGGCTCGCTACACTAACATCAATACAAATTTGGGTTATGTTTGACGACCGGCTGGCTCAGTTGGTAACGCGGCGGTTAGTCCGCGTGTAACGCCAAAGTTTGCGGGTTCGAATACCGCCTAGGTCATGGATGTTTCTATATTTATTATAAGTATTTCCATAAAAAATCTTAAATATATAAAAATTCTTAAATTTATAAAAAAATATTAAATATATTTCCGTTGTCTAGTACCTGTAACACAAGTGCTTATGGGGCTTACTAAGCACAGCGCTAGGCTAACATGATGTGATAAGCCCACAGATACTATTATTATTATTATTATTATTATTATTATTATTATTATTATTATTATTATTATTATTATTATTATTATTATTATTATTATATTTTAAACATATCCCTACAGTTTATATATCAATACGTGAAGAAAAAAGACCCATCGACCTTTTAAGGAAATGGTCGAATGGAGACACAAGAAATTTGATACAGTTGAAGATTACATGAGGAAGGTGCTTTTTATATTATAGGGGTCCAGACGAGCAGTCCTCTCCTCCAATGGGCCACCGGCTACTCACAAACCGCACGAAACGCGACAGCGAAGCAGTCACATTACGCCGGCATCACGCGAGTGTTAGATTCCTGATCGCGCCAGCCAAATTCCTAACATAATGAAAGTGCGCCGGCCCAAGTCCACTGCAACGCTACTAGATCTAACGTATTGAAATAGTCCTAAAATTTGTAATTTACAAATAATCTAATAAGGGGAAAAAGCAGACTTTGTTGAATAGTGGAATTTCAAATTATGAACACATGAGGTTCGCCTTCGGTTGCGCGCGAAACCGAGACTGAGGACGAAAGCTTTCGGTTTCGGCTGAAAAACCAGTTGCGGTGGGAGTGGCCTACGACACGTGTCATATGAACAACAAGACATGTGATTAATTATCTGCATGGCAATTAGAATAAAATTATGAGTTTAAAAAGGTTTCAAATTAACCACTTAACTAGATAACTTATCTTTGTTAACAATATAGCGATAGTTTCTGCAAAAATATATATCATCATCAATATCAGCCCTTAACGGTCCGCTGCACTCAATGAATGCCAAGACGACCGATCTCCTGCTACTCGCATCCAACCCGGACCGGCTACTGCACGGAGAGCGTCTCCCCACCTGGTGAACGATCGACCAACACTCCATTTCCCTAAACGAGACTTCTACTACAGAACCTTACTGGCTCATCTGCCATCTGTTCCACTGAGTGTGCGACTAGCCCATTGCCACTTCAGCGAGCTTGTTCTTCGCAGGATATCGGATACTTTAGTTCTCTGCTTTATGACTTCGTTACGATGTCACGTTTCGTGCTGTTTTGCATTGGAGATGAAGAGGAAAGGAGGGCAATGCATCGGCATAGAAATTATGCGGATGTTCATGGGCGTCGGTAATCGTACGTTTCGATTGGTCCTTTGCCGCCCTATACTATAAAAAATAAACTCCTGAGACAATATACCGTAATACGAGTCGGGTAAAGAGATGAAGATAGTGTGTGGCGTTAACGTGTGTAACGAAGTTGTGAGGTTTCAGTTCGGGCAACGAAAAACGTAACTACGAGTTAGTGTATCAGGTCATGTAAATAATACTAGTAGAAGCCCTTGTGAGAAGGAATTGGGAAAAATAAAAATAACCCACCATAAAGAACCGTATTTATATTCTGTTGTAGACCAAACGACTTAAGTAAATCTTAAGTTATACTAAACTCAACTGGTTATGAGAAAAGAGAGAGAGAGAGTGAGAGAGGAGAAAATATGTGCTCGCACGTCTCTCAAGATACGAAAAATTCTATCTTTTTTTTCTGTCTTCACTAACTTTTATCTCCCTCTCAACTTCCGTTGGCCTCGCCCGCATCTCGCATACTAGCTTACTCCTCAAGTAAATAGTACGTAAATAGGTTTTACGTTCAACAATATTCTTATAAAGCCCTACGCCGAGTCCTTACTTGTAAAGTGTCCAAGCACCATAATGAATACGACATAGACATTTACTGAAAGCCGCTTTATGAACCCTTTTACGAAGCAGATACAAACTTATGAAATTGATCTGTTATCCCGATTCTGTCAACAACAGGGTCCGTCTACATTAGAGAATCCTAGATAAAATCATAGAATCATAGAACCAACTCTCAAGAAGCACTCATTCCGTACCAAAAAAATATTGCAATTTTTTCATTTAATTTTTTGTTTACGCGGGGAGTTTACGTACGGCCATCAGCCCTGGGTGGAATCGGATAAGTTGTGTGGGACTCGCGGATGAACCGAATACTCACTAAAGTCCCGCGGGTGCCCTCAGCCGCCAACACTGAGGTGCCCTCGGCCGCCAAAACTGAGGTGCCCCGGATAGTACAAGGCAAATCAGCGACTTGCTAGTAGTATATAAGACTAGTTGTCTTTTTCATTCAAATTTATAGGACGCAGGGTTAAAGTGAGGGCTTTACCATCAAGGGATACGGAAGATAATTTTCAATGATTTTAAGTTAAATCTTACTCTATGATCAGACATCGAATTTAGCTACAACTAGTCTAATAGAATTTCATCGAGTAGTTGTTACAAAATGCTCTCCTCCATCTCTCTCTATATCTCTATCTCTATTCTCTACTACAATATTTGAGTATATTGTAGAAGCATCGAAAGATTTTCTTTTATATTTTATTTTAACCCTAACACAAAACATTTGCGATGCAAACAAATGAAAGAGAATCGGGCCCAGTAGTCGTCCTTGGGGGACCCCATTTTCAATGTACAATTGTTCTCTACAAAGCTTCCTTTGATGTCCTTTACCAAGTACAACGAGGCATCTGGGAACACAATTCATTTAAATCTCTCGACACGCAATGAACAGAATGAATTTTAAAATATATTCAACTATATTATTTCTGTATAACTTTTTGCACAAGGCCAGCTACACACAGTCTGAATTCCGTTTTGATTTCGATTCGAATCTGTAATTTTCGGTATTATAAAGATTTAAGGTATTGTAGCAATTGAGATGCATTGCATTTTGCATTATATTGTTTCACCTTATGCCTCATTTCATATTTCATCGGGAATTCCGACGGACTGACAGAAGAACAACCGGAGAGAAAAAAGTACAGACAGAAAAATTGATGTTTACAAATTACATAACGCTAAAAAGTGGTGAAGTGCGTGTGTAGCGTCTATGCGCAATGTAGGTTTCCGTAATTTTTACAACAGCCAAATGCGAATAGGATTCGCGGACCGTGTACAAATCCTAGACTGGCCAGACAATTTTGTGTTGAAAGTGTTCATTTTTCTAGATTTGGATATGAGTTCAGAAAGAAAAAAAAAATGTTTTCGAGTAAAATACAATTGTTCGACTGTTACGCGTAAACTTGTAAAGCCAACTTAAGTGTGATAGTTTTTCTTTCAATTTCGCTATATATGTGAACTGCTGTCGTGACGTTTTAATTTTTAACAATAACCCTTATTTAATAATATTATTTTTTATTTAATAACCTTATTAAGGTTATTGAAATATGTACATAAATTTTGTGTAACGGTTTATAATTTGTGTCATATCGAGTAAGTTTAGTCTTGACGTATCCGTGTGGTCAAGCGGAAGATCGGCGCTGACAACACACCCAGCAATATCGAGCATGAGACCATTTTTGCAAGGTCCACTTAACTTTAATAATGTTTATCTTTTTTTTACGTACTGTGTATATATGTAGATTTTTGCAGAATAAATGATTATTTAGTACATTATTTGTTAGAGGCTACTAGTATTAAATATATAGGGGACTCACACACAGTCACTTCACTGTAACTTTAAAAAGTTGCACTTTAAAGCTCAATAAGTCCCGTTCCCCCCGTGATGACCTACGGGGCCGAAACATGGCCTCTTAATTCAGGTCTGGTCCGCAAGTTTGTGGTAACTCAGCGGGCTATTGAACGTGCTATTTGGGTGCTTCTTTCACTTTAAAGTTTCCGATATCACGCGAAGAACAAGCTCACAGAAGTGATAAAGGGCCGGTCACAACTCAGGAGATCAGATGGCAGATGGTTTAGGAAAACGAAGTGTCGGTCGACCGTTCACCAGGTGGGAAGACAATTTCCGTACAGTAGCCGGACCGGGGTGGATGCGAGTAGCAGGAGATCGGCCGTTCATTGAAAGATGCCTATGTCCGGCAGTAGACCGATAAGGGCTGATAATGATGATGACAATGAAGTCACGAACGATTTACAAAGTCAAAAAACGCTGTTTCCACACCCACAATATTATTGAAAGACCCATCTAAGGATCCCCCGCACTGTGTGCAATACTGTTAACATATCATTACACAGGCGCCTGCTTTTTCACATAATATTTTTCATATAGATTTTATTTGAAGAGTTTGGTATGATGAATGTGTCTAGTCTTGCCAAATTACAACTTTCTAGTGTAAACGCTAGTTTTTGAGCTAACCTCAGGACGGACTGTCGGACGGACACACGGACAGACGGACAGATGGACGTGGCGGAACTATGAGGGTTCCTTGTTAATTTCCATTGTCATATTTCTTTAAATTTTCGGTTGCGGATATATCCGTATTCAGGATATCCGGTTATTTCATTTATTACAGAGCTGCCTACTTAGGTAGCTAGCTGCTAGATGAGAAGCAGGCGTCACAGAGAGCGAAGCAAAAGACAACCGCGGGATATTTGAACAAGTGCTCCGGTGGGACGAGTGGTGATGTTGGAAGGTCGACGCTTGCAACTGAGCTATTGACGTAAGACAAAAAGAAAAAAAATAGAATTTTTAATAGGAATTTCGCCCCCGCCATTACATTAGATTTGACAAAGGCCAAATCTACACTAGACAACATCGGTGCCATCCAATGATCAGCGAGGATATTGAAATTATAAAGCTTCCAAATTTCAATAATCAAGATGGGGCTGGATTCTTCCCTCTGCCTGGGACCCCGTGATAAACATAATCAAATCAAGAACTAAACAAAGCACCTCAGGACAGCAAGATATAATAAGTACTGTTTGTGTTAATCGGAACAACTAAATAATTATAATTCTTCGGGTATTTTTAATTAGCTTGTGACTTCTGGTCATCTGACATCTCAGTCCTACCGTGACCATGTTTACAGTAAAGCTTCTGAAACGTCGGGCTAGTTAAACAAATAATCATATAAACCGCGATTAAATGTAACGCGTGAAAGTGGTTTTATTTTAATGAACTAGTGAGTATTATTCGCATAAATTTATATAAAAAATTTACATGCACGCTTAACGTGGGGAATAAGTTGATGAATGTGTGAAGACAACATTACGTAAACGAGACCAACGGAAGTTGATAGAGCGACTCCGTAGATGTCACTTTATGGCGGTATCAAGTGAGGGAGACCTACCTCCCCGGTCTTGCCGGCCCAATTCCGTTACAATGCAGAAAGGCACTACTTTTTACTACAGTGTCTAGTGTCTAACGACGCCTATAAACATTCACACGCAGAGAGCGCAATGCACCCCCCTTCCATGGACCAGTTCGGCGGACTTACATGAATCACTCAACACAAAGTGCCCGAAGGCTGTCCGTCTATACAGACATCGATTTTCTCAAATTCTATTTCGGATTCTTATTACGGATTTTCGTGCGATTTTCACCGATGGATAGAGCAACTCCCGAGGAAGGTTTTAGTGTAAAATTTGTTGAGGTAACAATCCGGTCTGTGCTATACACGGGCGAAGACTACGCAGATCGCTTGTTATATATTCAAATAATAATAAAATTTTCATTATTACATAATTTTCCAATTAATTTGTATTTTCACAAAATGTGTATACCGGAGTGGTAGAGTATTATTAGTTACAAGCAGACCGCCCCTGCTTCGCATGGATATTTCACTAAATATGGCAAAATGTTGTTGATTGAATTGAATGAAAAATATAAATTTTAATTTTGGCCTAGCACACACGTTGCAATGACAAAAAATTCAATCTAAGACAGAGGTTATGTCGGAATAGCTAACTGTCAATAATTTCTGCAGCGGCGATAGAAGGATTTACTTGGATATTTTTTCACATTTTGGTTACACTATCGATGTTATCAGAATAATCACAAGTTTTAGTAACCGTTATATAGCCTATGTTATATAGCCTATGTTATATAGCCTATGTTATATAGCCTATGTTATATAGCCTATGTTATATAGCCTATGTTATATAGCCTATGTTCATCTCTGATAATGTAGGACTCTAATGGTAAAAGAGTTTTTCAACTCGATCCAGTAGTGTCGGAGCCTATTCATTACAAACAGACAAACAATCAGATGTTTCCTCTTCATAATATTAGTATTGACTAATGATCAGGCCGGTTTCACCCGTGACTTACAGGGTTCGGATATATTTTCACACTGAACCCTTCCCTGGGAACCGCTCTATCAGTAGGTCAGAGCCACAAGAAGAAAATCTGTTCAGTAAATTTTGAGATAACCGATCACATACAGACAGACAGCTTTTAGGGACTTCGTTTTATAATATGTATAAAGTGTTATATTAACGCCCTGTGAGATAATAAACGGTTTTATCAATAAAATATTTTCATTTTATTACATTTCACGGGAAAAAGTATACGTATGTGTGCCAATTCCGTTCTTTAGACTTATGTGAAGTAGTTACTAAGGTAAATAAATACAATCCTTCGCATTTATAATAAATGTTATAAATGCAAAGGTTAGTAATATTATAAATGCATTTTTTTTTTAAGAATGACAAGCAGATAAAAAATTAGCATTTATATCTATCTATTTATTTAAATTAAATAGCACAACAGCACACTGATTTATACAGTACAGATATTACATTTGAATTGAAAAGGAGATATGTTATGTTATAGTGCTATTGCTTCGTTTTTTATACAAAAACAGATAATTCAAGATCCTACACTTAATCTACTTTAGTTGAATATGAGCAAGGCCATAAGGCTGTTTAGCAATATCTAACTATAGTTTACGCTGCAAAAGACGTAATATTCATGCTTTTAGTAAACCTACTGGAAAATATTTTTTTTCATTATTTATAATGCCGCCATCATTAATTTGAAATCAAATACTGAGAATTTTATAAAGCCTTCATTTTATTCAATAATTCATTCAGTTCTAGCTCAACTCTAACTAGCTTAACAGATGCTCTTCTTCTTTAATACGAGAAGGTCATTATTGGGAAAGCCTTCGATCGATAAAATAATCAGAAAATGTGCTCAACCATACGGACATAACATTTTTTTATTAATATTCAAGTTACACCATCGAAATATGTATAATGGATTTGAAATCTTGAAAAAATTACATCATTTCATTCGGAAGGTTAAGGTTTTACGTCGGCAGAAAGACTAAAGAATAGATCAAGATCTGCCGAAGGGTGGCGATCGACAGAATCACGTGGACGCATCTAAGTCCTTACCTATTTAGCATGGAATATAATCAAATTAATAATACTAAAATCTTTGTAAGGATTAGGAAAATTTAAAAGTAATTACGTCTACTGTAAATTCGTCATTCTAATTTCAAAATGAATTCTCAATAAAAAAATTAAAAGCATTTATTTAAATTTTAATTCAATAGATTGATGCATATTGTGTATTTGTAGTCTAAAACAATATTGTCACATCTAAATAACATTTTATTTGGTTAGGTTAAGTAAGTTAAATATAAATATTTGTTAAAAAATTAAGACATTAAAATTTGTTTCTAAATAAGATCCCGAATCGCAATTGCACTATTTATCAGTTTCATTGTATAACAATTCCTACATATTGATTAAACTTAATTGATAGGATGACGAAACACTGCATCTTTTTTGGTATGTTAAATAAGATTTATATAGCAATTCTGTGAATACTTTGCGTATTTATTTAATAGTTCCTATTTACAATCGTTATAAAATATTTTGTATAATAACGCAACTGATGAAGTTTTATGTATAGAAGATTATTAATGATAATTAAAATGTCAAGGGTAAAAACGCACTGTTACTTATACAGATAAACAAAGTAGAAATTAAGTTGATAACTTACATGTTGAATTTTTTTCGCACTTTTTTATTTAACACAAACGCACAGATAATTTTCCCGCCTATTTCGATCTGGGCGACTTAGCCCGCCAACACGGATCGCGAGACTGCCGTGCGCCAAATCCGAGCGAGAAGGAAGACGTGAATCTTAATGGGAGGAATAGAGATGTACATACGTATTGAACGAGTGTGGCAGAAGGGGTCACAGTGTATAGGGTCACTTCTACCCTTATCAAGGGTAAAAGAGAGCATCTCGTGATAATTTCGCATACATCCTCGATATAGTTTTAATACATAAATTAATTTAATTATTTTTTATGTCATCACTGAAGCCTTGAAATCGACATAGTGCTGTTTTAATATTTTCTTATATAGCACGTGGTTCAAACGCCCTGTTGGCAGGCAAGTGATTATCCAAAAACATCCGCATTCCGCAGAAGTAGGTTTCGCAGATGTGTTTCCGGGTTAAATGAAGATATAATACATTGTTTTATGCTTAGGTAACCTAGCGGGGATAAGGGTAAAGGTGAAAGGTAGACGTATCGCTAATTTTAGGGAGAAGAGACCACTTCATCAAGATGAGGTAGTGCCATGCTGCATAGGAGGAGGTACCTCTCGCTCACATAATACCGCCGTAAAGTGACATCTTCCGTGTCGCGTTTCGTACGGTTTGTGAGTGGCCGGGTGGCCCATTTTGCGGGGGGACGAAGTAGGGCAACGCATCGGCATAGTAATTATGTGGATGTTCGTGGGCGTCGGTGGTCTTAAAAAAGGCTCTGATTACTCGTTTGCCCCCTATTCTATAAAAAAATAATCTGTGGTCTTATCGCACCATGTTACCCCTGTGCTAAGTACTATAAGAAGTTCTATTACAGCTACTAGACAACGGACGGTGTTCGTGTAGTTTAAGAATAAATTTAAAGAATTTTATATGATTGATATTAAATAAAAATACATGTCCTTGGTGGGATTCGAGCCGGCGACCTTTGACGTAGCGTGCGTGACATTCCTGCTACGTCACCGCGACACCAACACGTCACCAAAATATTTATTTTACTATCCAACTTACCTTACAAGCAAATACTATATTTTTTTATTCTTTTTTTTTCCGGAGGGTCCTAATACTGGTTGGCGGCGCTAGTCCAGCCTCTACAGCTCGACTGACTACGAAGACTTTTTTGTCTTCAGGTACGATAGGGGGACAGACCCCCTCTTTTCCCGCAGATCAAATACAATATTGCCAAGGCTTGAATGTATGGATAGGTGTTTCTTACCCAGCCACAGAAACTTGAGAAATTTCGTAGTTTCTATGTATCAGAATAGAACAGAAGTTTTAGTTATACATACGTTTGCGCGTGGTTTTGCCACCGGCTACTTCGAAACCGCACGAAACGTGACAACGCATAGAAATTACTAGCACCTCCCCGCGGTTTCACCCGCGTAACTCCGGGCCTGTCAGTCCCAGTGCCATGGTATATGGCCTATAGCCTCCACCTATAAATGGGCTATTCAACACAAAAAGAATGAATAGTTCCTGAGATTAGCGCGTTCCAACTAACAGACTCTTCTTTATTTTATTACTTACTTTTAAGGCGTATCATGTGAGCGAGAGAGATGCTCTATTTGTCTGCAATGTGACATAGCACTACCTCTACTGGAATACGACGGGATTGGTCAAAATCTTCGACTAGTTCTTCTGGAGACGCTCAACACCCACAAGCACCCGCACAACCAGACGTTACAACGTATACATATGCGCTGCTCTACTTAATCAATCCAGTACAACTCTTGCCGTTTGCAGGAGAAGTGGGTGGGTCCGTCCCCTTTTCGTCTCCCTAAGCTTGAAGACACAAAAGTCTTCGCCAGTCCTGTTGGACGCTGGGCTGTTGTGGCGAACTCAAAATATCACCAACAGCAACAGGTCACTACGAAAAAGAATCTACATAATGGCCCATGCTGAATCTAACATTCCACACGAAGAAGAAGGAAGAGGTAGGGTCATGCTGTATAGGAGGAGGTAGTGCCATGCATGGTACATGACACTACATCCTCCTATGCAATGGAATTGGGCCGGCACGACCGGGAGGTACCTCTCACTCACATATTACCACCGTAATCTGACAGCGTCGCTGTCGCGTTTCGTGGGGTCTGTGAGTAGCCGGTGGCACATTGTGGGGGGAAGATATGAGGGCAACTCTTCTGCGTAAAAATCATGCTAATGTCCATGGGCATCGGTAGTCATCAAAAGGCTCCGCGATTGATCGTTTGCCCCCTTGAGCTATTAAAAGAAATGTCATAAAAGTAGAGCCACACAAAGTTTCATCCGCACGGAACTACGAGGCGGAGCAGCTCAGCGGGCTACTGAACGTGCTATGTTGGGTGTTTCTCTGTCCGGCAGAACTCGTAACGAAGTCATAAGGCAGCGAATTAAAGTATCCGATATCACGCGACGAATAGGCTGGCTGTAGTGGCAATGGGCTGGTCACACACTCAGAAGAACAGATGGCAGATGGGCCAGTAAGGTTCTGGAGTAGAGGCCGCGTTTAGGAAAACGAAGTGTTGGTCGACCGTTGACCAGGTGGGCAGACGATCTCCGTGCAGCAGCCGGTCCGGGATGGATGCGAGTAGCAGGAGGTCGGTCGTCTTGGTGTTCGTAGAGAGTGGCCCGCGTCCAGCAGTAGACTGATAAGAGCTGATAATGATGATGACAACTACGAGACGCGCGGTATAACACAAGAATAGCCCGTTTAAACACACAAGAATGTTACAATGATTATCTTCCGGTCTGTCCGTTCACTGATTCATTAAATATGGCGTTCAATAAAACACGTAACGACTTATCTCCGGTGTCGGTTAAGAAGGCGCCGACAGCGGCAAAGGCACGGAACGCGCTGGAGGAAAAAGTGTATTCACACACGGTTGAAGTATAACTTCAGAAAAGTTTATAGTGATCGATGCTTTTTATACTGTCTTGGACACAATGAGCAACCGCAGCCTTTTAATGGCTCGACGCCAGACATAGCTAGTTGTGCTGCAGATGAATTCCTGCTCGTCCCATGGGCCGCTGAAAACTCACAACCTTACGAATCGAATCATACCTGTCACTTTATAGCGGTATCGTGAGAGTAAGAGGTACCAGGGTCGCGCCGATCCATTTCGGCTGCAATGCAGCATGGCTCTACCTCTCACTGAAGCGTATGATGAAGAATGCGATACGCCTATACATAATATCATAAGACAAAATCCCCAAGCTGTGTGTCTGTCTGTAATTGATTTTCTCAAAACCTATTGAACGGATGTTAAGCGGTTTTCACCAATGGATACAGCAATACCTGAGGCAGGTTTTATTGTATTATTTGATTGTTACGCACGGGCGAAGACGGGGCGTATCGCTTGACGATTTTAAGAAGAGATAAGGGCATGCTGCTCAGGAGAATCAGAGGCAGTGCATGCGTCGTGCATGACACTACATCATCCTGCGCAATGGATTGGGCCGGCACGACCGGGGAGGTACCTCTCGCGCACATAATACCGCCGTAAAGTGACATCTTCAGTGTAGTCGTAAAAAGGCTCCCATTGCTCCTTTGCAGGGTGCAAATTATAATAAAGGTATTTTATAAGAAAAAGATAAATTAGTCTCTATGTTTCACCGAGTTTCAACTCACAACGATTCTAAAAAGGGTTTATTTTCAACAGAACGGCGCGTCAATTTCGACATTCTGAATTGAAACGCAGATACAAAAAGAGTTACGATGATCGTTACTGGTTCACAACTTTTTATCCCTTTGTATTTTCATACCGCCCTAAATGAAATGAAATGCTTCTTAGGAGTACGCTTTAATAAAACCTCTTAACTTAACAACGACAGAGGCTGATGTCTGATGATGATGATGACGATGAATGGTATTTTTTTTTCTAAAGACTACTAAAGATTATTAAGTGCGTGCGTGCGCGCGTGAGTGTGTGTGTGTGTGTTTCTGTCCGAGTGTATGGGTGTTGGGTAGGTGCGTGAGGTGAGGGTGTATACAAGTATGTGTGTATATTTATGGCGTGTATATATTTTTGCTTTTAATCTATTATGTATTTGAAAGAACTTTTATGTGTTTATTCCTGTAGCCAAGTATGTACTTGTGTTTTCAGTTTCTTGTGAGGTAAATTATAAATGTTAAACTGCTCGTAAACCGGGATATCACAAGCTACACATTTTTTTACGTCTTGAGGTTTTGTACTTCTTGAAATCATTTGGTAACACATGTCGTTTTAGTATCAGCATGTGTAAAAAGAGCTGCCTAACTGTTAACAATTTAAATATTTGATATAGTTTATCAGTTGGATAAAGGTAGCGTTTCTAATTGATAATTTTAAGTAGCATGTCTTTCTAAGAATATAAATCGGGACTTGGCTGCTCCATCCCATAAGGTTATACAATATCGAATAATTGACTCTGCTAGTGCTTTATGTGCTCTTATTTGGAATCACCTAGGTAACTTATAGTTTTGAAGATGTTACCCAGTTCCCTAACTCTGTTTGATAGAGATATAATATGCTTGTCCCACCTAAGAAAGGTATATATTACTATGTCCAGACATTTAATATGCGATACACGCACGAGAGTTAAGGTGAAATTATTTTTAGTTGACTTTTAACTGTGGAAGAAAAAGTAAATTTTCTTTTAAGTAAATTTTGTGTTAAGAGGTTTCTATCTGGCCAGTGAAGAACACTAGCAATACCAAACTCTTCATCTCTCCGGACCAAGTCGCACGTGCGTCCTTAGAAAAGCAACACTGTGTCGTAGTCATAAGTTATAATGTAAGTCAGAAACAAGGTAGTACTCAAAGTACTCCCTTGTGGAACACCGTATTTGATAAAATTGTAATTACTTTACTCAGAGTCAATTTTGATAATGTGTGTTCTATCAATGAGGTATGATTCAAATAAGCTGAGTGTATGTCCACGATTTCCTAAGCGTTCCAGTTTTGCTATCAAGATTTGCACCAATTCCGTGTCAAACGCCCTGGCCAGATCAAGTACACACCAGTGCGCTTGTACCCCGCATCAATATTTCTGGTAGTGAAATATGTCAAAGCAGCTATTGCATGATCATTGGATAGTTTACTTCGAAAATCATATTGATGTATCGAAAGCCGATCATGTGTATTTAGAAAGTTAACCAAGCGATTATTAATGAGGCACTCCAATATCTTGGATACAGTTGGTAGGATGGCTATTAGATGGTAATTAACTACAAGTTTTCTGTCGCCTGATTTAAATATTCGGCCTGATTATGGCGCGTATCAGAACTGTTAGGAAAGCGCCCGCATCAAAGCAGTTATTAAATATGTTTACAAAGGATAATGCTAATTTTCCAATGTCATCTAATAAAGTCTTAGTTGGAATATTTTCTACGCCCGTAACACAGTGCGATTTCTGACTTCTAAGTATGTGGGCTACTCCAGTAGTGTCAATTGGCACCAGAACAAAAGGACTAATATATTGTGTGAGCATGAATATGTTGAGCAAGTCTGTTTCTGTCGTATTTAGTTTCGATAGGATGCCCTGTGCCAACGATTTACCTACATTAGAGTAATAGTCATAGATGGCGTCTAAAGTTTGTATCATAGTTATTGAGGACGGTAGGAGCGAAGTTGGTTCTTCACATTTTTTATGTAAATAGCTGAAAAGTTTGATGCGTTACCAATATTTTTTTAGGTTTATGTGCGTGCTGTTTAATTTCTGATCATTGGTAAGCATGTTTAAGATTATTCAATGGATTATTACATACGTTCCAATATGTAGCATTACTTGGGTGCTTTTTTCATTCTTCATGCATGCGTGTGCATGCTGTTATACATGGACTTGGAACACGTTTCGAGTGTGGTAAATGTCGATATGAAGTACAACTGTCAACAAGATCCTTGATAACTTGAACCAGGTTTGACATGGCTTCATTAAGACACTTTCCAACCATGCTAACGCAACGGAACTGGACCGGCACGACCGGGGAGGTACCTGTCGATCACATAATACCACCGTGAAGTCATATCTTCAGTGGCGCGTTTCGTGCGGCTTGAGTAGCCTATGGTCTATCAGGGGAGGGGATGACTGCAACGCATCGGCATAGTAACTATGTGGATGTTCATAGTCAGTAGTCGTAAAAAAAGGCTCTGATTTCTCGTTTGCCCCCCTATTCTATAAAAAGCAAAGACCAATTGATTTGTTCAATTTGAGGTGAAACGTTATGATAAGATATTATGTAAAGTTGTTTTTTTGGTATATTTTTATATCAAGCCCAGATGTAAAACAACAGGTCAATGGTCAGTGACTTTTGTAGATAATACTGCCGCGTTAGCGAAAACGTTATTTTTATCATTATATGATATAGACAATTTTTATCTCTTGTGGTTAATTTATGGGCGGGGTATGTACTAAAGTAGGCTCACAACTTAATGTAATCAGCAGCTTCACGATTTTTTTTATATTTATTAGATACATTGACATTTATAACTAAATTATGATGATATGCGCATGGTGACTACTGACAAAAATTTACATCCGCATACGCAGATGCGGTGCTCCTACAATAGGCAAGTGCTAGTCAAATTTGCTGACTGAGAGTTCCGCACCATATGTATCTATCATCATATCTAAAAGCCAAACTACTTAATTAGATTTCGCATACAAATCCTCAGCTGATCACTCATTTTGTATGGAAAGTCTTAATTTATTTTTGACTTTATTGTGACCTCCAAGGGTCATTTCCGAGTAATATAACAAACTGTTACTCGTAAACATGTGACAGTTCTTTTAACTTCGTTCAATATGTGTACTACTGCCGTGATGTTTTTCTAATAACAACGCTTATTTGCCGTTTAGATACCGATCAGTATGGGTATGTTTACAGTATATGGAAAACATGCTCATACTGATAGGGCTTCGGGTTCCCCGTCGGCTCCACAGAAACCGAGTGAAACCAGCCACTGTTGAACGTTCACCCACAATATTACCATATTTGTAAAGGGTGACTGATAAAATTGACTATATTCTCAAGCAAGGTTCAATAAAAACTTATTTTAAGCCGCCAAATAAGATTACTCAATTCTTACCATCAGTGAAGTCCCATATCCCTCTGCAAGATGCAGGAGTCTACAAGCTTGATTGTGACTATATACTCTATTATATAGGGCAAACTAAAAGATAAAAACTCGCGTTAAAGACCATATAGCCAATATGAAACACCGACGTGTTACAAAATCTGCGGTCTGTGAGCATGCTGAAGTTGGCCTCTGCCATTAAATTATATTAGATAAAGCACAAATCCACACTAGGGAACATCTATTCCTTACAAGGATGATCCGGCTATTGAAATTAGTAAATATCCAAACTTCAATAGAGGAGATGGCTGGGGACCCAGTGGTGAACATAATCAAATCAAAAAGTAAACATAACACCTCAGGACAGCAAGATATAATAAGTACTGTTTGCGTTAATCGGAACAACTAAAATTATAATGCCTCGGGTACTATTAAAAACTTGGTACCTCAGAACATCTGTCATCTCAGTCCACCCGTGGCCATGGTTGCTGTAAAACTTCTGAAACGCGGGGCTGGTTTAATAATTAAATAAACCGCGATAAAATCCGTAAAAAAAAAAAAAGTTTTATTGTAACAAGCTTTTCTTTCTAACATGATGATTACTAGTGATGACCCATAACCATTTCTTGATCCATTAAACTCTAATACTTTGCAAATGTTTTCATGTACATGAGTATCATGCACTAACATCGTTCAGCTTCTATTGAAAAAATGTTAAAAATATATTTTGTAGACAATAAAAAGATTTTGCTCTGTACTATTTAAATATCGTATCTACTTTAAAACCCTATTACCTGACCACAAGATTAAAAAGAAATACACAATATACGTGCTATCACTGCCATAACACACGTGTGTGACGCTGTCAATGTCATTTTGTTTTATTTACATGTGATAATTTAAGAAATACATTTTTTCCTTTTAATTCATAAATAAACTAACTTTGAAAACGCAAATTAATAATGATTCGAAGACAGGCGCGTTTGCGCCGTGAATACTTGTACAGAAAATCGGTGGAAGATAAACAAAAGAGTATACAAGCTAAAAAGGATCAACTCAAACGAAGTTTGGAAGAGAACATTCCAATACATGGAGATTTAAGAAAAGAAGCTATCGCGTTACAAAAGAGAATAGAATTTGAAGATAAAGGCAAGTGAAAGTCTTTAATTAACAATAATAATAAAAAATGTTATTCTTGCATGTAACCTTAAACCACTACACTTTATTACAATAATCGGTCTCTCACGGGTGGAGTCTCTCTCACCGGTAGCCATAGTTGCTGTAAAGCTTCTGAAACGTAAACGTAGTTTTATTGTAATGAATAAAACTCACGCAAATTTCAGACATCAGCACTTTACTCTAACTCATTTTTCCATACATTAGTATAGTAAATTAGCTAATACAAGATTTTTATATGTTATGATTTCTATCAAAAATTAACCTCTCTTTTTCTAACAAACTTAAATTCAGATCATTTTTAGTAATAATCTGTGTATCACAGGCCCTGAGAGAGCTGCAGTAATTGGTGGTATCAGTGGTGGAGCAAACACACTCAGTTCACAGGACGATGAATACAGATATGCAGGAGTTGAGGACCCCAAGATAATGATCACAACCTCAAGAGAACCAAGTGCTAGATTGAAAATGTTTGTCAAAGAACTTAGGTAGACATTATTTTAATAATTACTTCTCTATCACTTTTTATTTTTATTTAAAAGTGATTATGTAAAACTAGCATGACCTAAGCATAGGAAGAATAAGAATAATGCATGCAGATATGATAAAAGAGAAGGATCAGAGCCATGTGGAAAAGAGAACCCCCACCATTATATTATAGATTTTGATTATCTCAATGATAGTGAAATATAATAAATTAAGGGCCTAGAGCAAGGTACAGATCATAATCTAGTTTGGGTTATTTTTTTTTTTATCATTAGCTATTAAGTACCTCCCCGTAATTTGTGGAATAAAATAAATAATTTTATTATTATTATAGTAGGTCTTCGAAAGAATTCCCGCCATGTAGAAACCTAACTATATTTAATCAAACTAAATATCTCTAAGATTTAATTAATTATGTATTTTAAACATCTGATTATTATCAGAATTTATTATATTACAGGTTGATATTTCCGAACAGTCAGCGCATGAATCGTGGTGGCTATGAGATGTCGCAGCTGATACATGCGTGTCGAGCAAATGATGTTACAGATTTCATTGTGGTTCATGAACATAGAGGTGTACCTGACAGTTTGGTAAGTTTATTGGAGATACTCCCTAAGAACTGTCATGTATCTCATTGTGGGGAAAATACAGAAAATCTATGGTATACTACAGTGTACACACCAACAATTCTTAATAATGATCAGCATTTTTTACTGTCCATAAGCATTGTGACACCATGCCACATACTAGCTTGTGTTGTAGTATGTGAATAAAATGTGATGACAAAAGGTACAAAGGGTACCTCTTGTTAAAGGACTTCTGATGACTACACATAAACAACCACACAGTGGTTATGTAGACATATTACACTCCTCTATGGAACTCACAAACCACATGAAATAAGACAGTATGTTTTTTATTTATATTCTAGGGAGGATAACGTGCTATTTGACGACTTCTAATGGAGATTGCATTACTACTGTCACGCAGATGCGATGCCCGCCTTTCGTCCCCCCCTTCAAATGGACCACCGGCTATTCGCAAACCGCAACGAAACACATACTGCATTGCTATCACTTTACGCTACTAAAACCTGTATATAGTATAGCTTTCACTTTGCAGCAGTATCATGTGAGCGAGTGGTTTTATCTACTCAATTTGGCTGCAATAAATAAGGGCATTACATCTTTCAAAAGAAATATGTATCTGTGAACTTATCACACCACGTCAGCCTGGCCCTGTGCTAAGTAGCGTGAGGACTTGTGTTACAGGCACTAGACAACGGACAATATCTTTATTATTTTTATATATTTGAGAAATCGTATATACTTAAGATTTTTTATTATAGAAATATGTATGTAAACATCCATGACATTGGCGGGATTCGAACTCGTGACCTCTGGCGTAACACACGGACTAATCGCCACGTTACCAACTGAGCCAACCGGTTGTCATAGGAATGATATATTTCAGGTAATATGTCACCTGCCCTACGGACCGACGGCTTCATTCACACTTTCAGGTGTGGTAATGCGACATGATATACCAGACATTGGGCCCATGAGCGAGCAGTATCCTCACCTCATATTCCACAATTTTAAAACTGAACTAGGTAAGATTTAATTTCCTGTTGAGTATACTGCAATGTTGCAAATGACACAAACTAAAAGTGAAACTTCAGTTTACTTGTGTACTTTAACAAAAGGATACTTCACTAGGCAGGTACCTAATACTGGCACTGTAGAAACTCACAAAACTAGAAGATGTGTTGTGTCCTCCTTTACTGAATCCAACTTAATGATCTCCTTTGGCAAACTACACTATTCGCGACAGCATAACCATAAACGTAGGCTAACGTTTATGGTTATGCTGTCTTGTACAGAAAATCTTTAAAGTGAAGGCTAAGTGAGTTTCACATTCTGGAGTTTCACAGCTTGGTAGTAACAGCAGAGAGCTGTATTTCACAACAGTTCATCGGCTGTAACTTTATTTGTAGGTGTCTGACCGCAGACTGAGTACTGCTCTCAGCTTTGGTCTGGAGCCCTACAAAATCATCATTCCATTACACCGTGTCAAACATAGAGCAGCTCGAAACGACTGAATTACATTACAAGACTTCCCAGCATCATTTCAATGTTCCGAAGTTACTTACACCCTGAGCTTTAAGCACAATTTCCTCCCACGTTACTACTGTTGTATTTCGTTATGGAATCGGCTGCCACCCTCTGTACTTGAGGTCCGATATGACTTAAGGATCTTCAAGAAAACAGCATATTCATATTTTAAAAGTTCGGCAACGCATCTGCGAGCTCTGGTGTTGCGGGCGTCTGTGAGCGTTCTTGATCACTTACTATCACGTGATCTGTCTGCTCGTTTGCCTCTCCTATGCTATTAAAAATAGTGAGAGGGACCATCCAAGGCTTCCCAGTCCTGCACAGCAATGATAATAGTTTACACAGTTACGAAAAGCCGTATTGGCCCTACCACTATCACATTTTTTACTTAGATGTTAGCTGGATTTCAACGCAATAATAGCTCTGTTTGCTATATTCAGAAAGTTTCGTACGACTTTTTCATATTATCATCTCCCTTTAAAGTTTCTTTTATTTAATTTTAGATTCATTGAATGAGGCCAGACCAGATATTAAGGGTTGTACACTATATATACCATTGTATATTTCAGGTTTAAGAACTGTGAGCATATTGAAGTACTTGTTCCCCGTGCCCAAGCCAGACTCCAAGAGAGTGATAACATTTGCCAACAACGATGACTATATCTGCTTCCGACAACATACATACAGAAAGGTGATTATATATTTTATTATAGCCGAACAAACAGAGCCTATGAAGTTATCATATCTTCCATATCTTATTTTTCATCACGTCCATATCTTATTTTTTATTCAGACGAGTTGCCGCTCACCTCGAAGCCCACCGAAAACTAACAAATTCCTTACTTCCATCGGCTGCAAAGCATAGCACCATTTCCCACCAAATTATTATGTTGCTATCTAAAAATATGTACAAAAATAAAACGTACAATGCACAAGTACGGAGTGTAAATAAAAGAGGCGTCTCCTGGTTGTATAAAATGGACTCACAAGTGGATAATAGCTACTGTTGATACATAGAAAATATTTAAAATAATCACTGGCAATGGCGGTTGTGTATGATACGCCCATAAACCACCCGCAACATCTCTTCCCGTCTACGGGAAAAGAGTGCGGTCAAACCGTGGAGTTCATAGAGGCTTTCCATGGATTGTTCTGTACCAGGCCCCAACATCCTTGAGTTTACCGAAGTGATATTCCCACTTTTCTAGACATTATTTCTTTATAAAACTAGTTCACTGGCAAAATTTGGAGTCTAGTACAAAACCATCCATTACAGCGTCTTTTGCATAATTATCCACCATCTCGTTTCCATAAAGGCCATTGGATCTTTATAAGATTTTTTTTTGATAAATTACTGGATTAACTTAATATCTGCAAATGCAATGGGCTTGCCTCTCTGAACCGACGCGCAGTAAGGTGCTGGAGGGCACTCCTCGAGTCCCACAGTATAGCGACTGGACGCTGGTTCAGGAAATTGTTTGCGTAACTTAGAGCCTCTTTGATCGCGACCAACTCGGCTCGCATCATACACGCCGCACTTCATTTCTCGATCTAGCAAATTACGCTTGGGTGCACGTAAGTCTTCGACTGTAAGCGAAATACATGATTTAACATCTATATAAGCCACCCAAGTATTTAGTGAGAACATTTCTAATTTAGGGCTCTCATAAGCGTCGAGGTCCGTACTCTCGGCATACATTTTTGCCAACAAAGGAAAGTGAACATTACGGAAGTGGCCGCGGTGAACAATAAGACTTTTTAATTTATTTACAATATTACGACTATTAGTCTTAGAGCAAATTTTAATTAAATAGCGGCCAGCAAGCCAATGGCGCCGTATAGATAAAGGTGGAACGGAGAGCTCACTCTGATGCAATAACTGCAGTACCGACACTGACTGGAGTAAGACACCTCCACAAACCCGCAAGGCCCTACTTTGTACAATATCCAATTTTTTAAACGTAAGATGTGATAGATGAAGCTACCATAGTCCAGACGGCTTCTTATGGGAGATATGTAAATTCTCCGTAGGTGCACAGTGTGAACTGCCCATGACTTCCCAGCTAAAACTTTTAAGATATTTACACGTTAACAGATTCTCTTCACAGGTTTCGTTGATGTTATGGCCCTACTTCAACTCTGAATCTAGCCACAGATCACAGACAGATATTTAACTCTATCAACTACTCTGAGAGGCGTGCCATTGATGTCCAAATTTATATTAAAATTCACATTATTTCTAGAACGTCTAAAAATACATATACTAGTTTTAGATTCCGATATGCATAAGCCAACTTTTTGTAATAATAGAACCATAGATCCTGTGGCAGATTTAGGGAGAGTAACTGTATCTAACATGTGACCATTTTCTACTGTTCTATACAAAATGAAATCGTCAGCATACTGCGAGATACATTGTTGATGTTATTGCTAATCTCCATGGTAGCAGATATATAGGGTCCCCTTGAGCCAATAGCACCCCCATAGTTTAGAAATATTCTACACCTTATAAAAAATTCCAAAGGTATTTACATCTTCGATAGAAGAAAGGCGATAAGCCTATAACGATACATCGCAATATATTAATTAAAGATCTAACATTAACACTATTATATGCATTATCAATGTCGATAAAACACGCAATGGTTGAACTTTTACTAACGAATCCTAATTGTATATCGGACGTAAAAGTGGCTAGGTTATCCAAACAAGTTCGAGAGCGTCTAAATCCCGTAGATGAGCCAGGAAGAAGACCCCGACTTTCCACAAACCACTCTAACCTTTTCATGATAATAAAATGTAAAATCTTACACGGGCAAGACATGAGAACTGTACATCTCTCCATTGATCAGGAACAATACTAGTCTGTAATGTTAAATATATTTTTTTTAATAACATTGATTTTGCTTTGATTGAAAGTTTATAAATCATAGAATATGAAATAGCATCAATTTCTGGTGCTGTGTCTTTTTTGTCTAAACAATTTTGTTGTTTAGCTAATGTTATGGGGATTTCTAAAATTGAATGTGTAGAAGTAAAGCTCGGCTCAGGCTCTGCTACGCTATCGGGAGTTAGTGAACGAAGTAGTTCTTCGGCTTTAAAAGGGTCTACGTCAGCTTTGCTGCCACCGCCTCCCTTCATCCATCTCATCTTTCTCCACATCATAGACGCCGATGTATCATAGTCGATGCTGGTGCAGAAGTCTTTCATAGATTTGGACCAGGCACTTCTCATCAACTGGTCTGCATGAGACATCTATGTTTAGCCGTCGTGAGACATCGTTGTTGCGTCGCACCAGCCAGAGACAAGCTACTTTCAGCCACCGTTTGAGATATTTCTTTATTCCAGTAATGTTTAGGTCGGAATTTAGAAGTAGGGTCATCACAGCTTTTGATCCAAGGAATATATTTCTCGGCCAAGTTATATATGTTTTCCACAAATAAATCATATGCAGATTCACATCAAGAGGCAATGGGATGTCAAACACTACTTCTGATTCGTTCCTTGTAATTCCGTTTTGTGAGAGACTAGGTTCAAATATATCCGCAATTAATATTGATCATAACGTGGTCACTGCCTAAGCATTCATTATAAGTTTGTCAAGACATGTTAGTAACGATGTCAGTGGTCACGAATGGATCGTCCGGGGAAGTTATTTGCAAGGAGCCGCTGTACACGACCAGAGAGCATGGTGGGTATTAATATCTCCCACAATGAGGCACTCGGAGTTATAAAGTCTAAAGATTGAATCCCAGACATTCTGGTTAGTAGCCATGGAAGGGGGGCAATAGGTTGAGATAATATGTTTAAGACCTGGTATGTTATATAGTTTAATTATCATCACTTGCGTTTGAGAATTGCTTGTACTAAAGGACTGATGACAAAATTTAATGGGTCTGTGTACAATAGCACACAGGCCTCCATATGCATCATCCCTATCATCTCGGACAACGTTGTAGCCGCTAAAATTCACAGAGATCAGCTTTCAGCCAGGCTGAAAGCCAGGTTTCACTCACAAAAGCCATGTGTGCTTTGTCTTGATTTAAGAGAAGTTCGAAGTTGCGTGCTTTAGCTTTTAAACTATTCGCATTCCATTGAAATATTTTAATAAAGTCCTTTTTATTTGAGCAGTTATCCATTATAAGTAGATTTAAACAATTGAAGCAACATCTCGAGCGCAATGTAATTCTGATATCCATATCGTGGTCGTCCTATTCCAAATCCTGATCATCCTCTGCAGGACGAGGTGACCCCAAGACAACCCTTCGGATAGTCTCGGGAGACGTCGCGACATTACATTCGGCCTCCAAGGCCGTCTCCTCACTCATAAAAAAAAAGTTAATGAGTATAGATGAAAAAAAACTTATTAATTTTTTCACTGATTAGTTCAAAACAAGAGTATTTCATTCATTAAATCACTTAATTAACTGAGTCTGAATTATAAAAAACATACAGACAGGCATTAAGAGAGAGACACTTTGAAGCGAGTACAAGGATAGAATTCGTAAGAAAATTGATCTCCCAAAAGCATAAACAGAAACGTGTCTGTACACTGTACGCAATCGACGCTTACGCCAGACTGAAAATTAAATTTGAATTGTCATTTACATCTGTCAAGTACTCTTGAGACTAGTTACGAATGACAACTAATTGGCTCAGTAACAAAATTGATACGCCGTGCACATAACGCTAGCTGTTCCAGGTTCGAACACCATATATGTATTTCTATTATTACATGTTATATACATCATTAATCTGCTTTTCAGGCGGGCAAAGATGTAGATTTGACAGAAGTAGGTCCCCGTTTCCAAATGAAGCTGTATGAGATCAAGTTGGGGACACTGGAGGCTTTGGACGCTGCAGACACGGAATGGGCGCTCCGCCCGTACATGAACACAGCAGCTAAGAGAAGATTCCTAAGTCTTGAAGACGGCTGGCAAGAAGAAGATGAATAAATTTATATGAGAATCTATTTTGTCTTTTATTTAATCCACACACACAATAATATAGTTCCTCCTGGGGTAAGCACGACCGGAGATATGCCTTTCGCTCCCAAGATACACCTGTAAGGTTGAACCTTAACTAAGCTGTCGCGTTTCGTGCGGTTTCTGAGTAACCTGTGGCCCATTAGGGAGGACAGCAACGCATTTGTTTAGCCCGATGTTAATGGGTACTGGTAGTGACCAAAGCTCCCGTATGCTCATTTGTCCCCCTAATGCTAATGATAAGACTTGCTGCCTTTCTTACTGAACCCATCTTCTACTGATCCACAAACATTACAGAACATTTTTATTAGATGGAATGTATTACTAGTACTATCACGGAAAGAAAGTGTCACGTTGCTACGTTATTTACTAACGTGCACGAGAATCTTTGAATAATAATATACGTGCCATCACATTTTAAACTGTAGTCATTACGCACTTCAAACTTTTGCAAATTCAAATAGCAATATAAAAAATCAACAATGACTTATTTAAAAAGAGAACAAATAAACTTTCTCTCTTGTATGTTACTCTGATTTGTGACTCTTGTCTTTTCAGAAGTTTGACAGCAAATTAAAGGAAAAGTGTCAATTTAAATAACAAATAAATTATGATTCTGCGTAGATAATATGTAGAGGTATTAAAGTTAGAGAAGGGATATTATAGGCAGTTATATGACATCGATTGGCTGTCTTGGAGACTAGACAAGGATAATGTGAAAATAGTACTATTTTCACATTTTCTTTGTATATCTTAGCTCGCTCTTCACATTGACAGACGCGCTTTGCTTTTGGCTTATTTCCTATCTATAGGTTTATACACCGATAATTTAATACATTTATACTTCATGCCTTACTTGAATTAAAATTACCCTATTAAATAATGCTTATAACATTTAAATTTTCCAATTTAGTGAAAAAGAATCTCTGTGTCTAATGCAATTAACGAACATTGCATTACACAGACAATAATACAGTGTTCTTTTGAATAAGTTGGCTTAATAGTGTTAAGTATAGATTTGCCACTATCATAGGTTGCTGTGCCTTCGATAGTGGCAAATCTTTGCGGAAGAGAACCCTCCAGATGATGGTTATAATTTAGATGTCAAATGTCAGTACTTCAGTAGTCTATTGTCAAATCGTGGCATAAATCAGAAGTTCTGGTAAAAATCATGAAACATTTATTTTTAAAAATAATTTAAAATTATTAATTAAATTAAACATAAAAAATGGTATATTTGCCAGCTACAGTACATAGTTAACGTTATATTTAATGTATTTAGTAATATAATAGTTGACACACGTGTACATAACAAGATCGGCTTTGTTCTCGCTTTATTTATTATTATTTTATGCAAAATGTTATTATTAATATTAAAAAAAAATAACTTTTATCTTTAAACAAAGAAAAGTGTGTTTGATCAGAGGCTATACAATAAGTCTAAAATATGTTATCAACACTTCCTAATAAATATAAAAGACGAAAGATCCTGGGACGACGCCGTATAAATTCGAAAATAAAATTTATAAAACATCCAGACTTGAAAGATATAACTAAAACACATGAAGAATACAGCGATTCAATTACTTTACATGAAAGAGTAGAAATAAAAGATACAGGTATATATTATTTAAACATAGTATTAGGTTCTTACTGTTTTACTTGCCAAGGTAAATGTTTTTTTTTTATAAAATAAAAAGAAATTGTGCTTGTGATGCAAAAGCTATAACGAGTAATAAAATCCTAGGCAGATATCTGTGTGGTTGCTTAAGCATATTGTGTTTTACAAATAACAATAAAGCAAATGATAAACAATCATTATGTACCTAAGTACCTATTCTTGGCATAAATATTACAACAAAGAAAGAAATTATTTTTTAATTGCAAATAATATTTATGACTATTAGTGTGTAAGTTTAATGCATAAATATAAAACAATAAAAAATATAAAAAGCTTATTTGAAGTGGTCTCTATTGGCTGCAATACAGTGTTTTAAACTTTGATGCCAGTTATCAATAGAAGCATGCACACTTTCCATGGGGAAATTCTTCGTGCCAATCATATGGATTGTTTTAGGGGCTCCAAATTATCATGGTGCACTCATAGCAAGCTGCACTATCTAAAACTGACCATAAATCGTAATACAGCGGATTAAGATGAGGATGAGAAAACAATGAACAATTGCATAAAAATAACAGTTCCAAATTCAAAAGTATTTTTTTTTATTGAAACAGTATATATGGGAAGACTAAGTATAGAATAAAATAAGAAATTGTTACAGACATATTCTTCAACAATAAACAGTTAAATTTGCACATTGTTAACAGTATAAACACTGTATGTAATTTCCAACAAATAAATTTTCACTAAACCAGAGATTGTACAAAACCTCCCAAAATTAAAAAAAAAAAAAGGGCAAACGAACAGGTAGGTAGTGACTACCACCGCCCATAGACATCTCTAAGACTAGGCATCTTATGGACGCGTTGCCGGCCTTTAAGAAATAGGTATGCTCTTTTCTTGAAACCTCGTAAGTTGAATCGGATTGGAAATACCGAGGGAGGCAGGTGGTTCCACAGTACAGTTGTAAGAGGTGGCGTTTAAACAACACTGTTGTGGATTTACGGACATCAAGGTGATGGTCGTGGAACTTAGAGTTCTGGCGCGATGATGAACGAGCTGATATTGCGGGGCCCTGCCCAGAGGTGGGAGCAGCACTCCATATGCCGTCGGACCTGCGCCTTTTAAAGTTGCAGCCGATGGGTTGGATTGAAGTACTGCTTCGCCCTATTGGGCACGCCCAGCTTATTTGAGACTTATTTAGCTTTCGTTTCCGCGATTCATGACCGCGGAACTGAACGTTTCTCGATATGTCGACACCAAGTATTCCGATACTAGCTGAGGCCGATAGGTAGGTGTTCTGAAAACGAGGAGATACGACGAAAGGTGACTTAGCGGTAAACGCGCAAACTGTGTCTTATGGTTAAATTGGACTAAGTTTAATTGGCCCCATTCCGAGACATCGGATAACAAATCCTCAACTTCAGACACAAGTTTGTTCTGATACTCCTTGACATGTTCCCGGGAAATATTGGCACGGCCAGTGTATAAAGCATCCCCAGTACTGTCATCTGTGTAACAATGAAGCCACTAGTTTGCAGCATGTCATTGATATGCAGAAGAAACACTGTAGGAGACAGAACACAGCCTTGGGAAACACCGACAAAAAAGGGCGAAGCATGCGTCAACCACGACCTTTATGCTGCAATTTGTCAAGAAGCTAGTGCCCATAATCAATCGCATAATTTCCTGGGAAGTCCCTATGAATAAAGCTTTGAAAGGAGCGCTTTGTGCCCAACCCGATCAAAGGCCTTCGCTACATCCAGTTTAACCACCAATGCCTCCCCCTTGGTTTGGTTGGAGGCAGTTGCTCCGCCCATTGGTGCGTTAAATAAATTAGAATCATCAGAATTATAAGATCGCCAGCTGACCGTCCACGGAGAGAACAGTACTGGCGGTCATTGTTTATTTGATCCTGAGCACATTTTCGCAGCAAAATCTGGGCAATGCCATTGGACCCACTCGACTTATGAATGTCTAGGGAAAGAAGTGCTTACTGCACTCTGCGGAAACATAAAATCCGGCATCGAGTAACCACACCGCGGGATGGTAGGCGGCAGAGTTCCCAGATCATCCAAAAAGGAGTTCGAGGCAAAAAAAAAGAGAAGTTCGGCCTTCTCTTTTGCGGCATGGGCCAACGATTCATTATCCAGAAGGATGCCAAGAATGACCGCATCCCACCCCAATCTGCTGACCTGTAGTGCTTGACGCGACGACTGCCTACAAAATCCGGCCGTGGTCTACGTCTAATCTGCACTGTACTCCGTATCAGGCAGTGGTCCGACGGGCCCAAAGGAGAAATGATGGAAACCACGTAGCTTTCCGGATGGGAGGTCAACAGAAGGTCCAACAGGGAGAGAGTATGGTCTTCAACGTCTGGGATTCGCGTGGGCGATAATACCAATTGTGTCAAACCATATGCCAAAGCAAAGTCATGAAAAGATCTTTCCGCATGATCGGTAATACGCGAACAAACTCAATTGGCGTGATGGGCGTTAAAATCACTAAATATCACGATCTCTTCGGTTGGAATCAGTATCAGCACAGAATCTGTACCCATTTCTATGTGCTCAAGGAGTTGGTCGGTATTTCGGTAATTCCGTTATGGGATCTGTATAGGCACGCAAAGACGCGAGGCTGGTCATCGCTATCTATACGCAGCCAAATGATACATAGATCCTTGTCTTCAAGGTTATAGAGGCGACGATAGCATACATCTTCCCCGATGGAAGAACACACTGCAGCCCGTGGTATAAATAATTGTTCTAATGAATACCCTGGATTCGTAAGGTAAGATGAATGAACCAGAGAAGATATCTGCGTTTCCATCAGAAGAAGTAAAGCTGCGTTGCTGTCTCAGGGTGGTGGTGGACGGCGTCGAGATCGGAGTGCTCCCCTTGATGTTTCTTCTGCCCCCAGTAGCACGATCACCAAGCACAGATCTGCTCCTCCAGAATATGTGGTCCAACCTGGGCAACCAGGCTCAGTTTCAGGACCTGAGAATGGAGGCCCAGGGAGAGATTCTCCAGCTTCTACGTTGCTGGTGCCCTCCTGGGGTAAATCACCAATCTTTACACCAGCTTGATTTGACTACTTACCTCTTACTTATTATTACATGTCTGTTTGCAGATCCTGTGATATTTAAAGTAGGAAATGAAAGTGCATTTGATTCCCATGAGGTGGATATGAATAACAATGGCAGTAGGAGTCCAAAAATTGCCATTACTACATCAAAGACACCAAGCAAAAGACTGCTTATATTTACTAAGGAACTTAGGTGAGAACCTTTCTTTAAGAAAAGACATATGGACATTAAGATCACCTGCCACCGTGAGGAGCAGGGGCTGGAAGGCTGAGGCAATCTACAAGAGCATCAAATATAATGAAACCTTCTCTCACTATGACTTCATTTCACAATATCTGAAGCCACAGTAGTGTGCAGCATAAGTATATAAAAATAAAATTAATAATTCCTACTCAATTGTAGTACCTATTTAAAAAGTTATTAGAGGTTAGGATGATTGAGAAGTGACAAAACCAATGTCAACATAAAGCCTTGGCTTATTTATTTGAACTTTTCCTTGTATTAAAAAATACAAATTTTTTTTTTATTAATTGTTGGTTAAGTAAAAATAAGTATTGGATAACTTTACAAGTTTTTTTTCAGTTGGACTACAAAATTGAATTCTATTTCAGATTAATATTTCCAAACAGTGAATGTGTAACTCGAGGAGATTATGTAATGTCACAAATGATAAACACCTGCAAGGCACATGGGTTCACAGATCTGATAGTTGTTCATGAATACAGGGAAGTGCCTGATAGCTTGGTAAGTTCAATTCTACGGCCTGTTCTTATCACATAATATATACTCACCCTGTATATATAACAGGGTTTTTATTAAATATTGTATAAAATGTTGAGGTTACCTGTTACTACTGAAATAATAACATATAGGATTAAAGTTTGGACACAACATGCTATCCACTTAAAAAAGTGTTTTTTATTTTAATTTGATCCTAAGCCTCTTGAGGTAAAGCTGTCTAGTAGCAGTCGCAGTCAGATATCTACATAGATTAGCATAGCTTCATCATGAATATCATACACAAGATATTTTTTCCACAGATTTTTAGTGTTGAAACAAACAAATAAAAAAATTGACAGCTTTACTATTTTAGTACAAATTATGGGACATACTTCTTTACCAAGTAATTCACAAAATCTTATTGTAATTAAATGTTGAATCTAATTCGTTTGGGATTATTTTCCATGGTCTTACGATCTCCATACGATACGATGATCAAGGAATGATAATCTCCACAGCATGGGTTCTGCCATATGGGTTTTCATTGAAACAGGCCTTTTTTAATAACAGAGAGAAGCAAAAAAAAAAAAGAAAGCAGAATTTTTTACGCTTATCACCGCTACCCATATACATCATTGTTCATGCATATGTGCTACCCCCTTTCAAGTAAGCGAGAGGTTGTGGGGCTTTCAAATTTGGCCGCAGTGCAACATGGCTCTACCTCATACTCTAAACAATTTGTCTTTAACATTAATACGGTGAAGACAAGCTTTGACCTATCTAAACATTTTTCTTGTAGGTTATTTGCCACTTACCTTATGGTCTGACTACATCATTCACACTGTCCGGAGTCATCATGCATCATGACATGCCGGTTGTGGCTCGAATGAGTGAGCAGATGCCACACATAGTCTTCAACAACTTCAGGTCTTATCTAAGTAAGTGTATTTTTAACTGGAGATGGCGGCTCCATTGTTGAACATATTTCATTAAATTTTGTCCAGTGATTATGATCTTTTTATAGAGCAAGGTGACATGAGCATGTGAAACATGACCACGTGGAAGTAATGTTTAAAGTCACCCATGAAAGTAACCCTATATGTGGTATGATGACGGTAGAGTTAATTGATGACGTTCGTAAAGGATATTTTATAATTCTGTTTTGAATAAAAATATTTTCATTGCATTATCTGTATTGTTTTAGTTGTCCTTAACCACAGTGACCATTACAGGTAGGAACATAATGCTCATATTAAAATATCTATTGCCGTGGGCGAACAGCGAGTCTCAGAGAGTAATAACATTCACACACGAAGACGGCTATATTAGTTTTAGACAACACACACTGAGAAAGGTATTTAAGCATTTGTATCTCCTTCCTGTAAGTTTCGTTATTGTCATAAATTGTAATAAATAAAACTACTTTTACGGATGTTATCGCGGTTTATGTAATTATTTAACTAGACGTTTCAGAATCTTTACAGCAACCATGGTCATGGGTGGATTGAGATGATTGATGATGTTATCTCAGTCCACCCGTGGAAACCACCACTAAAACGTCGGGCTAGTTTTAACGGTTTATTTAAATATTTATATTTAAATAAACCGCGATAATATTCGTAAAATTTATTATTATTGTAATGAGTAAAAATCGCGTAAACTTAAGACACCAGTTACTTATGGACAATTATTTCGAAGTAATCAATACCGCTGAGTTCGTTTCTCCGGTTCCTCCCAGGTCGGTGCTTGACGTTCGCTCAACGTCAAGCACCGCAAGACAGATTTGTGGAATCCAAGGTATTTAATTATTTTTTAATTTATTGTAAAATTTTTGCATTTTGCCTGACCACATGTTGCTGTGGCATTGAAATATCGCGATAATCAAGCGAAATAAAATATGGCATATATTTTAAATTGATACTATTTAAATTGAAGTCTATATGAAATTTCATTAAAATCAATGCAGTAGTTTTGGATGTTAGTGCAACTAAATATCGTGAGGTTTTTATATAACAGAATAAAAATAGTTTTAATAATAGTTCCTTGTGGTCGACTGTCGTAACAATTTATTTTTTGCTGCCAGCAATAACTTATCCTTCTAACACTGACAGTTTGGCGACGGTGTGGAGCCAAAGGAGGCGGGTCCCCGTTTCCAGCTGAAGCTCATCGATATGAAACTCGAGACCCCAGAGGCATTAGACGCAGTGGACGCGGAATGGGTGCTCCGGCCCTATCTGAACACGAGCCAGCTTTTGAGAAGACTCGGATAAATAAAGACTTTATTTGCAATGATCATTGTCTTTAAATTTTTATCCTAAAAAGCTATTATTGGTGAGAATTATGGTGCGGATTTTTTTGAAGTAAAAGTTCTTCACGCAGATTTACTTGGTGGAGTAAGCTGGTGAATGCATGTCGAGAGCGTTACAAAAACGAGGTCAACGAAAATTTGGAGAGATATAAGTTAGTGGAGAAAGAAGGAGAGAGTCACGTTTCGCATAGGTATATCCTGAGGGGAAAGAGAGAGAGAGAGACAGAGTAACGTTTCGTATAGGTATATACTCTTGGGAAATGAGAGAGTTACGTTTCGTATAATTATATACTGTAAGGAAAATAGCGAGTTACGTTGCCTATATGTATATACTGTAGGGGAAGAGAAGAGGCTAGGTTTCGTATAGTTATATAGTATAGGGGAAAGTGAGATAGTGAATTGCGTTTTGTATTTTAATGTGGGGGAAAGAGAGTTGCGTTTCGTATTTTAATGTAGGGGAAAGAGACAGCACATCGGAGCTCACATTTTCTTTCACTTGTAGACAGTTTCAAATAATTAAAAAACTTTGACTTCGGTCGTGTGGTCCGGAGTACACTTGTATTTTTTAAATATCATCATCATCGGCCGATCGACGCACACCGTAGGACATAGGACCTTTTCGTATTTGTAAGTAGGTAATTCGCGTCCCATTTTGAATTTAGTTTGGAAGCTAAACAAGATGAACCTGGAGACCCCAGAGACTTTGATAAGGTTTTGATGATACGTAGTATTACTATATATCATATATATAATCCGTGCCTCATATAAATAAAGAGGATTTGTGATGCATAGTGTACTGTAGCGCGTTTCCATAACTATTATGTAGATGTTAATAAGTATCAGTATTCATTTCAAGGCTCGTTAGCCTACTTATACTAAATAGAAAAGCCAAAGTAGTCACCTCTGGTTCCTTACACCCCCTAGGAGATTGTGGATAATTTTCATACATTCTTATTAGTCCCAAAACTCACCCTGGAACTTACACACCCAAATTAAAGTTATTGCCTGAGCAAGAACAAATTTGAAAATTGCAGCTGGGAAATAGGCCGCCACATCCCAGGTTTTGCCCCGGGACCCTTAATGACGCAGGTACCCCACTGTCATACCTAGACACTTATTATGGGTAATGTTCTGCCTCAACATGGCAGCACTCTTATAAGAAATGCAGACCAAAGAGGTGGAGCTTTTGATTACGAAATCAGGGATGTATATAAAATACTTTCCCCATTTTCCCTAGTTTTCCTTAGTTGATGGAGATTTTCTGCTGTGTGGGACAACCCCTGTGTGTAGGATAACCAACTGGCTGTCGAGGAGCACGCATATAAACGGCCCCGGGACGCACATATTTAGCCCTGTCATGATCGTGCATTATGTAGTGCATGCCTGTATCTTCTTTGACTGCCGTTGCAAATTGATCACTGGCCAAAGGCCAAAAGATGCCTGGGTATCTGCTTACCTTCAAACATGAATTTGTTATCTAAGAGGGAATTTAGATGCGATTTACATGAGATATTTAGTTGTTAAAAATAAGTACTATTATTTCTTATCATAGTGACCAATCACATAATACATTTTGGTATTATCAAAAGCATCGACGGTGACATTGACATTTGACAATGAATCAAGAAGACGAAGATTATCGACTGCTGTGACTAGTGATACGTAATACTTTATTTAGATTTAATGTCTTTTTTATAAATTTCACTATGACGCGTGAAGATATAGGTAGACTAATTGTTTTATATGGTAGCCAAACATTTACTGCTCAAGAAATTGCAGAACGAATATGGCGAAAGACAAAAGTATTAGGGTTCAAGGGACCAGTTCAGGCTATGGACGATTATCCCATTTCTCGTCTTATCCACGAAGAGCTCGCTTTATTTGTGTGTGCTACGACTGGCCAGGGTGAGGAGCCGGATAATATGAGGAGGTTCTGGAAGTTTCTATTACGAAAAAACCTTCCCAATAACTCATTAGTAAAACTAAAATTTGGTGTTGTTGGTTTAGGAGATTCAACATATTCGAAATTTAATTTTGTTGGAAAAAAACTACACAAGCGCTTAGTACAACTTGGAGCTAAGCCTTTATTGGATATTGGTAAATGAATAAGATTTTCTATTTTATCACACAATATTATTGTAGTTTGCACTTATATATTTTAAGAAGATTATATTCTATTGCCCACTATTGCCACAATTTCGAAATTAGTAAGGATACTCTAAAATAATAAATATGGAAATATTGTTCATTTTTAAACCTAAACGAGTTACAATTACAGCTCCTGTATCCAAAGTAATATCATGATAATGAAGTTGTTTAGTTTTTAATGATGACCTGTGACACTCTTTGCTGGAGGCCTTTGCCTAGCAGTGGTGATGAGTTAATATATTTGTTTTCAGCTCTTTGTGACTATCAGCATGACTTAGGTCATGATGCAGTACTGATGCCATGGCTGGACAACTACTTCAGCACTGTAAAAGATTATTACCCCAATATTCGGATAGATACAATGAACAACTTGTTTATACCTCGGTGGAAAGTGTCGTTGTTGAAAACAGAAGCTAACGGATGTTCAGATGACTTAAAACATGATTTAACAGACGATATATATTATGGGAAGGGATACAAAGATCACCTTTTAGATGCCACTTATTTGGAGTTAAAAAGGAATGACCGTACAACAAGTGAGACTCACTTTCAGGTACTGATCCAGTTCTATACATATTAAGAATGGAAATTTTGTTGTATGTTTAGGAATTTTTGTATGGAATATACATACTGTAGGACAAAAATATACCTAATTCATTACATTATAGTAGGTTAGATTATGTGGTTTTAAAGAGGTAGCGCTGTGCTGCATTGCAGCATAATTGGGCCGGCATGTCTGGGGAGGTACCTCTCTCTTATTTGATACCGCTGTAAATTTACATAAGGTGTCCCATTTCGTTCGGTATGTGAGTAGATGGGGGCCCATTGGGGGCGATATGAAAAGAGGACAATGCATCAGCATAGTAATTATGCTGATGTTCATGGGCTATCATAGGCTTCAATTGCTTGTATGTCCTCTGTATACTATAAGAAAAATGTTCACATACATTTTGTGTTAGCATATATGTTTTTAGAAAATTGTTTTACCTAACTGTACGTTAAAAAGTTTTGTATAATATAAGAATGAAGTAAATTACCTTTTAGGCATGTGTATAATATGTGATTAGAATACTCGCTGTAACTATTGGGGTCCAAGCCCTTTGTCAATGGTGTTTGTATGTCGTGGCAGGTGGCAGCACACATCTGCAGATGTATATAGAATAAGATTGTATAAAATTGGGTATTTCTAAATTATCAAAATTACCATTTTTTTTACTTTTTTAATTAGTTCTTATTATTTTTCATTATTTTAGCATGGTCTGTCCCACTGCTAGAGAAAGGCATCTCTACTCTCTTTCCACGACACAGTTTAGAGTTAGATAGGGCCATTCTTCTGGAAGGAGTACCACTCATAAGTTACTACATAACATTCCTAATATTGATAGCTTATTTTCTTAAGGACGTCAGACACATGGTATTTAAAACAACAGATGGTAATCCATTAGATTACTCACCAGGAGACATCTTCAACATAAGACCAAGGAATTCCAAAGAAGATGTTGATGACCTGTTTGATATATTCGCAACACACTATATAGATATCCAACCACATTACCATTTGTCAATAGAAGAATATCATGATGGTATGTTAACTGAAAATATTACAATTTTTCTTTTTACCTCTCCGTCAGCCGTTGCATGTCCAATGCATAACCTTACCCCATAAATTGCCAGTGCAACCAGTCGAATGCAGCTGCAAGCAACCAGCGGTTCCTGGGAACACTATGTAGTGGAGAGGGGGGGGGGAAT
The DNA here is from genome assembly GCA_017140195.1 of Eumaeus atala. Taxonomy (NCBI): domain Eukaryota; kingdom Metazoa; phylum Arthropoda; class Insecta; order Lepidoptera; family Lycaenidae; genus Eumaeus; species Eumaeus atala. The sequence continues at coordinate 36,231 of JAFELO010000066.1, forward strand.
GATTCACTATTTACACTACACTACACTTATTGAAATACACAAAAATTAAATAAAAAGATAACGGGGTTCATGAAATCTAACTCAGTCTTTGTCGAGAGTGATGTTTGGGTACTACGACTACTGACAGTGCTGTAATAAGAAACGTTTGTGAACTCCAGATATGCCAGTGCCAGATTTCCTCAAAAATCCACTAACTGTATACAAAGCAGCGGAACAGTATTGGGAACTCAGAGCGTGTCCCACACAATATTTCTTCGCTCTGCTCGCTTTGGTGTCTGAGGACAAGTTGGAGAGGGACAAGTGTATAGAGCTCAGCTCAGCAGAGGGCCAGGAGGATTGGTTGAACTACTGTCGCAGACCCCGGAGAACTGTCTTGGAGGTAACTTTTTTTATAGAATAGGGGCAAACGAGAAATTGGAGCCTTTTTACTACTACCGATGCCTATGAATATCCACATATGCCGATGCGTTCCCCACCGTTGTACACCGGCTATTCACAAACCGCACGGAATGCGACACTCAAGGTGTCACTTTACGGCGGTATTATGTGAGCGAGAGGTACTTCCCCGGTCGTGCCGATGTTCATGGGCGTCGGTAGTCCTAAAAAGGCTCCGACTATTCGTTTGCCCCCTTGCTATAAAAAAAAACAAAATTTATTACCTAAACTAGACAAATCTATACTAATATATAGCTGAAGAGTTTGTTTGAACACGCTTATCTCAGGAACTACTGGTCTGGATTGAAAAAATATTTGTTGTTGAATTGTATTGAATAGTTCATTTATCGAGGGTGGCATTAGGATATATACCACGACGCTACGACTAATACAACCGGAATGAAGCCGCGGCGTGATGATAGTAAATAAATATCTCATTTGCAGGTACTACACGATTTCCACAAATCAGCATCCAAATTGACAATAGAGATCCTATTCGAGCTGCTGTCCACTATAAAGCCCAGGTCGTTCTCCATAGCGGGCAGCAGCCTCACGTCGCAGGGCCATCAGGTCGAGCTACTAGTAGCAGTGGTAAAATATTATAGCAAGCTGAGGAGACCTAGGTTAGGTCTGGCCTCAAACTGGCTGAAAAGTCTGAACGTTGGTGACAAAGTGTACGGTTGGATCAAGAAGGGGACTATGAAGTTTCCTCCGAACCCTGTAAGTACTCTACTCAATATTTTATAGGGTGCCATTGCTCAATTCCACAAATCGGACCGCGATATAGCAGTTTTTCACGTCCGCTTGACAGCTATGTTCAGCTACGATTGGTTTGCGCGTTTCTGATAACTTATTGGAGAAAACGAGGAAAAGAGAGCAACATAATATGCGGGCAATTTTGTAAGACACTATACAAAACAACAGGGCGTATTCGGCACTCTAAAAGACACTCGTCAGTGCAGCAGACGCGCCCGGGGTCTTTAACATTTCGCGCGAGTTCCTATCGTTTCTATGCGGTGTACATATTTTCTGTAAATAATGACACTCAATTCGTAGTTTTACATACCGTGTACTAAAAAATATGCAATCGCTTGCAATGTGAACTGTTGTAAATAAAAATTGTGGGTTTATTTGTCCATTATGGACTCTGAAAAGTTGGGAGATTTAGCTCTGATGTCTTTAGCATCTTAAAAAAGGCGTGACACCTGCCTGGAACTGCTCTTTATGAGTAAATAAATTCCCCCTTGTTTATTCCAGAGCACTCCACTCATCCTGGTGGGCCCGGGCACCGGTCTGGCGCCCTTCCGGAGCCTGCTGCAGCAGCGCGCCGCGCAGGGGACGGCCACCAGCGACGCGCTGCACCTGTTCTTCGGCTGTCGCCACCGGGACAGCGACTTCCACTGCCGCGAGGAGCTGGAGGGGATGAAGGAAGGGGGGCAGCTGACGCTGTACTGTGCCTACTCGAGGGACCAGGAGAATAAAGTGTGAGTATGATATGGCTCGCCCACATGATACCGCCTTAAGTGATAGCTGTGTGTTCGCGTTTGTGTGTATCCGGCAGCATCTGCGTTAATATACGATAGCTTATTGTATAAACAAACTGAGGCGATTGATCTCGCTTCAGCTCTCCTAACACGTGGCAGAGTGTAATGCGACAAGCGTCAGATAGACCTAGAATTGTAAGCCCCGACGCAAAAGTTTGGATTTAAAATCGATGTTTTGTTTCTGAAAGCGTTGTTTGTACAATAAATGTGCGGATGTTTATTATATTATATAATAACAACAACACACGTTCATTAATGTGTTAGGCAGTTGTCTACTGTCGGCATAGGAATACAATTTATTGTTTATGAAAATTCACTGACAGATACGTGCAGCACAAGATAGCGGAGCACGGCGACGTCGTGCGGCGCCTGCTGCGCGCGGGCGCGTGCGTGTTCATATCCGGCAGCGCCAAGAACATGCCAGACGGCGTGCGGTGCGCGCTGGCGGGCGCGCTGCAGGGGGGCGGGGGGAGCGAGGACGACGCCAGGGGGGAGCTGGACAATATGGAGAGGAGCGGGAGGCTGCAGGTGGAGACCTGGTGATGAAAGTGCCACCTTTTCGCCAGTGGCGAATTGCGCGTGGCCTGGTGGGGGCCCTCGATCGACCTTATCATTAATTTCTCATATTCTCCATGTTGGGACAGCCTCCTCGGAGAAGTTACCTCGGCCTCAGGCGATGTGCCACTGGATATAGCGTTTACAATACTATCGCGGCCGCATTTTGTGGAATTTCGGAATAGAAACTTACGTGTTTAAGGAGGCGCTAAAATAGTTCAATTTGTTTTAACAGAAACTTCACTATTTAAAATACTAATTGTAGGTTTCAGCTTTGTAATCCAGCGAAAGAGAAACATTACAAAGGAGTGAGAAAATCGTAATTATTCGCGGTCAATATATAGACTCTAGTCTATATTATTATTATAACTGTCATCATTGTCTATTTAATATGTAAACTGTCCGTCTGTGAGTGGTGGGAGAAAAATTACCTCACGACCGAAAAGAAATTCCTTAAGTATAAGAAAAGTTTATATCACAAAATGTTGGTCGACCGTTCACGAGGTGGGCAGACGCTCTCCGTGCAGTAGCCGGTCCGGGGTAGATGCAAGTGGCAGTAAATCGGCCGTCATTGAGAGAGGCCTATGCCCAGCAGTGGACCGGTAAGGGCTGATAATGATGATACAAAACGTAACTGGCTCAGAGTAAAAGAGTACTTCAGTATACGAAACGCCGCTACAGTAATATATGAGCTGCTACCCTCTTTCTGTCTTCATTAAATTGTATCTCCCTCTCAACTTCTGTTGTAAGTAATGGATGTCTTAAGTTTACGCGAATGTTACTCATTACAATGAAACTATTTTTACGGGTTTTATCGAGGTTTATTCATATATTTAATTAGCCCGACGTTTCAGAAACTTTACAGCAACCATGGTCACAGTGAATTATGTTGTAAGGATTAACATATTTCTCTACCTAACCAAGGGTCAATGGTTTTAAGTTTTCTCGCACAAAAATGCGATGCGGCGACGTAACGCTAGAATCTGCGTTGCGAATTACAGCGGCAAAATTTTGGTGCGGATGAAGTAAAACTTCTTAACGCACGCTTGACTTTGCGAGTCAGCTGGTGAAACCGTGACGGGAGCATTACGAAAACGAGGCAACCGCAAGTTTGTGACCATTTAATTCTATAAAAGGAGTTGGGCGTTAAATATTTACAATTAAGAACAATCTCAAAATAGTACCAGAAACAAACAATATAATGAATTTTGTTTTTAACAATTGTTAGTAAAAAGTGGGGGAACGAAGTCTTATCTGGGTAGTTGTCCGAGACTCCCTGCTGCAACATGGATGGTCCCTTCTTTCTCTTATTATAAATGCAATCACCAGTCCGATCGTTCTTCAATCCTCAAATCTAATAGTGGAAGACTATGGTGACAATATGATGTCATGTTACATGCAGCTCAAAAAGAAAAAAGGAAAAACGATAGAGCTCCTTTTATATAATTAACAATTCATGCCTCGTGATATGAAATATAGTCTCCCGGGCGGAGAAGGAAAGCTATTTCATAATTATTTGGTGATGGCTGATAGCGTCCGCCATTATTCCATCCACCACGACGAGAAAAAAAGTGTGTCATTCATCATGTGCGACACAGAGCACACCCTCAGAGCACAGCCTAACAGTCAAAGATGACAGATATACTTTTTTTTACAAAATGTTTAAGTAGCAAAAATATGATTGCTACAAGTTGAGAGGGAGATATAAGTCTGTGGGGGCAAGAGAGATGGGTGCGATATCACATTCTCTTTCACTTGTGGCAGTTAACGTTTCGTATAAGGCAGCATGTTTTACTTCTAAGTGTCTAAAGCACACTCGTGTTTTTTTAAGATGAGTCCTGCGAACACGCGTATTGCGTATTCATACGAATTGTGAAATGTGTGGAATAAATTAAACAAGTTTAGTTGTATCGTCCATGGGGTTGTCGAATTTTTTTATGACAGGTATATACCTGTCCCTCTCAGATGTGGGACGTACGAGCGAGACAGACGATCACGTGTAACGCAGCCCTGTATGCATGTGGGAAGTATGAGGTGGACAGGAATGGTATGGAGCTGCTCTATTATATAAAATAAAATTATAATACACTCTATATTATAATTTTAACGAATAGATATATGTTTACACTGGTGTTGTTTTATTACTTACATAATTAACCCATTTTTGATGACTAACGACGCACATAAATATCCGCATAATTGTTATGCAGAGATGTTACTTTCCCTACGTACTCCCCACCAATAGGTGACGGCAAACTCACAGCGCACGAAACGCACCATAGCCGCCATTTTGTGGCGATGTCATGTGAGAGAAATGCCCCCGTACCGGTTTAATTATGTAGCATGGCACTACCTCTACAAGACTCGAGATGGAGACACGCTTACGTTACGAGACTTACAGTAAACTGTATAACGTAGGAAGGTAATAGTGTGCCTTATTTGCGGACTCTAATTTAAAATGGAAAGCTTTAAATAATAGTTACAAATCCCTCCAGGATTAGCCACTTTTCAGCTTGTCCTGCACTAGCTTTAGTTTCCGCTTTTAAGCGTTTGTTAATGATTTATATATTTTCGTTTGATTGTAAACGTCAAATCAAAAACTAAATTAACACAAGACAGCAAGATATAACAATTACTGTTTGCGTTGATCGGAACAACTAAATCATTCTTCGGGTACTTTTAGTAATGTGTCATCTCAGTCCACTCGTGACCATTGTTGCCGTAAAGCTTCTGAAACGTCGGGCTAGTAAAATAATTAGATAAACCGGGATACAACCCATAAAATTAGTTTTATTATAATATACATCTTCTGTTCTATCGTCACCATGTCTAGATAGAAAAGTAATTTAATATTCTACGCTAATAAATAAAAAATACAGTACAAGAGTTGGGACAGTTCTTTAGGCAGGACAGGCTTTAGGGGTCCCTTGAGCAGGTGAGCTAGCGGCAGCGCTAGCAACTGTTCCAATTGTTGTGACCGGTATTGTGCAATGGTCAATCTCCAATCCAACAAAGCCAATCTTTCGCTAAACGGTCGCCCACACAGGGCAGGAGATTGCGGAAATTTCGCTCTTTGAGCGTTCGTTGACTTGTTCTTTAGTGTTAAGTATGTTTAAGAGTTTGAGAGCTTCAGTGGTCTAGCGGTTAGCGCTTCGGACTTCTACTAGGATGGCCCAGGTTCGATCCGGGCCATGTACCAATGAGTTTTTCTAACTTAAGTACATTTTCAGAGTGAAGGAAAGCACTGTGAGGAAACCCGGATTCGTGTATAACCCGACCTAATCTAGGATTGGGGCTCGTTTCCCTGCTAGGTTGCAGAGGTCCGATGGCGCTCCGTTCCTCTTGGCGCCCTCGCCAAATACCCTGGATTTGGTAGCGCTATCACCTGATATATAGGAACGCGGGAATAAGACGAAGAAATTAAGTATGTTCACCCTCAGAAGGTTGAAATCCCGGGTCGGGCCAAAGGGTTATATTAATGTTTGTAATTCTCGTAACAGCCGATAGTCAGGAAGCTGGCGATGTTACACCCCCGTGCCTCGGAGAGCGCGTGAGGTCCTGCGATGATCTTCGGTCGTGTCGCCCTGCTGTCTCATCAGTGTGAGGGAACAGGCAGTGAGCTCGTGTCTGCGTACACACTTGTATGTGTACTATGATATTCAGTTAGCTAGTGTTGGCTAGTCTCTATTGAGAAAATGGCTTATGGCAGCTTCATAAGCCAAATTCGTCCAAGACCACTTACTATTCCTGCTGAGTAATCGTATATTAAAAGTTACAAATCCTGGCATATGCAATCTATTCCCGTTGCATTTTATTATTATACCACAATAGTTGATAGGTGAGCGTGAAAAAAACTAGATGTTAAATTACAAATTTAATGTAAAATCACAATAGTCTATTATACGTGGGTCACAACACAAGCACCGCCACTCCCCTCTTGCTTGTCCCCTCATTTAGCGGATGTCGTCACTGCCCACATCAACAGAGGCGCCGCCCTCTTTCCATTAAATGCCATCAAACTATTGACAAAGAACCAACAGTTTTAGACTAACAGTAACAATTGAATGGAGGCGTGGCAGCACGGTCCATGCGGAAAATGGCGGCACTACTTCAGCGGTGACGTCACTCCCCCGCTGTGTGTAGTTACTCCCCCCTTGCCAAGCGCCGTCGCTCCCCCATGGACGATTGTACTGGTTGAAGAAATTCTATAGTTTTGTTTCGTATGTCTTCGCCACAGGATTTAGCGCAGGAGTTATCGTCACTCCACCTCAGTGACGTCACGCCATAGTGACGTCACTACCCTGCGAGTCGTTATTTCCCTTTAACCGCTGGACAAACCCCACAGCTTGAGGTTCCCCGCGTCTCTCTTCCTCTCCGGCGCCTCCTTGTCTTCGCACGCAAACGCGACGAGGTAGCGCGAGGGGTGCCACGCGACCGTGAACGTGGCCGCCTGGACGGGGATTTCGGCTACCTTTGCACCTGAGGAGCCAGTTAACAGGACTAAAGCCTCGTCTCCACTAGAGGACTACAATCGAAGTTATGCAGGACTTTAGCCACAGGGCCATTCAACAGCAAATGAATATTTATATCAAAATCTCTGATTAATTTATTTATCGATCTGAATCCTATTAATGTGAAACCAATACCTTCTTGGCTAAAGATTCTATGGACATGAGCTTTGGGTAGGAGGGGGGTCTCTCCTCAAGATCCTTAACCCGTGTTTGGAATATCACGTGACATACCTGTCTCCGTGTCGCCAATGTCTATGACGTGGTCCTCGCTGGCGGACGCGAGCAAGCGCCCGTCGAAGCTGAAGGACAGCGTGCGCACCGGCCACTCCAGCCTGCACACACAAGTTACGTCACACGTTGACATGGAAGTAGGTTTCAAATGTGATATTTTCTTTATAGTGTAGAGGGGTAAACTAGCAACCGGAGCCTTTTTGTGACTACCGCCGCCCGCGAACATACACACGAGTCTTTTCCTCCCCTACAATGGCCATAGTGCGTCAAATGGTGGAGGGGAAATTTTGTAGCTCCCCGCCCATTGTCACACAAAATTCCAGCCGCCATCAGAGACGAGACCAGCGTCAGTACCACATCAACTGTTCTATATCTGGAGAAGACCCGGAGAACAGCGTCTGTAACATACCAGCGTCAGTACCACATAAACTGTTCTATGCCTGGAGAAGACCTGGAGATCAGCGTCTATAGGCCACCCGCTTCCATACCACATCAACTATTCTATACCTGGAGAAGACCCGGAGGCACGCGAGCTCGCGCACGTCCCACAGAGACACGAGCGCGTCGGCGGAGCCCGTGGCGAAGTACCGGCCGGTGGGGTCGTGCTCGATGCAGATGCATGTACCCGGATGCGCCTTGAGTACCGCCTGCGTCTCCAGCCCTGGATACCTACACACACAAAGTTATAAATTGCCTGCGTCTATCAGGTACCGGCTTCAGTACCACATGTTTCATACACATTCATATATAAGAGTTAAATACAATGTAAGAGTACAAATTAAGTAAAAATATATTGCAAGTGTATGTCAAAGTGTTACTGTTTTAAAATTAGCACTGTATCAGAGTTCTGTTAGTGTAGTGTACTCACGTCAATATGTGCACACATCCCAAGCCGTTGGTCAGGTAGAACAGGTCTGAGGTGTTGTTCCACGATATCTCATTCACTTCAAAGTTGAATTGCTCTTCTACAACCTATAAAAAGGTTTATTTTCAAACAGCTCCATGATTGTGGAGGAAGCAAGGCCAATGTGTAAGCATGACACGTAGCGCTCTGTACTCTACACAACCAAACTACTTGATGAATGACTTACCACTTTGTAATTCCTTGTGTCAATAAATGATACAAGGTCTTCCTTATTGCCGACAGCTATGGTGGAGCCATTGGGGGACCAAGCTATATTGATATTTTCACCCTTTGTAGATATAGCCGCTGCACATTTATGGGATCTGCAATAAAACTATATTCCCTAAGACATCATAATAATTGAATATAAAACGCATGTAAGTAAAATATTCGAATAAACCAAACTCACAGAAGTTGAGAGAGAGATCTATGTAAGTGTATGTTAGTTAGACGTAAAAGAGAGATATTTAAATTTCGTGAATTATGTTTGTATATTCACTAGAAGATGGAGCTGCCCCTCCAGCAGCCTCCTACCCGATGGACTGACAACTTGGTAAGATGCTGGGGAGCCACTGGACGTAAGTTGACTGTGGCCTGTAGCACTTTATGGGGGAGGCCTATGACTTGCAGTGGATGTCATCCAGCTAATGATGATGATGATTTACTAGCTCTCTTTAGTGATGGCGGCTATAGCCAATACCTGGCTAGAGGGATATTATGCAAACCAAGTAAACTCTTGCAAAACATTAAGTGCCTACATGCAGCCACATGTGCTACATATACCATGTTTATTGATGCAACCTTTTTTTTCTGCCCTGCCCAACAGCGGTAAAGATTTAACTTAAAAAATGAATTATTACCTTTGGAGTGATTTAAGATGGATCAAATCGGGGCACAGTTTTTATACGTAATGTAGTTCCACTGAAAATAAGAAATATATTAAACTTGCAATTATAATTTTACTCATTGCTGTACCTTGTATCCCATATTCTGACAGACTTATCCCCACTGGCTGTGCTCAGTAGGTCGGGGTGTGACGCGTGCCAGCATAACTGATCCACTGACCCTGTGTGTCCACGACACACAAAATCTTGTACCTGCAAATAATTTTAAGTTTTGTTAAGATATGAGTTAACAGTTTACACTTAAAGATGACTCAGTGTTTAAAGAATCAACAATATAATAGTTATTAATAAAATCCTGTTGTCCCTGGGCAAAGGCCTCTCTACTCTCTTTCCACGCCTCCCTTCCGAAAGGCGTCCAGATCATAATATAAACAATATATAGGCCAAAATATAAGTGTAATAATGAAAATGACCTTGTTACAATCTCATTTTCTGTTCTTACATTAAAAGAACTTTAAAGAATTTAATTGCAGTTTTTTCAGTAACTTAACAAGCTTGATGCCAGTAAAGCATCTGTAGCTTTACAGCAACCATGATCATGGTTAATCTGGTGATCACCAGTGGAATGAAATGACAGATGTTCTGTTGTCCTAAATTATTAAGTTCCCAATGATTTATTAATTATTATTATTCAGCTGTTACATTTAACGCATAAATGACTTATTATATCTCCTCATTGTTTCCCTAGTTAGCATTAGCAGAGTAATTGAGTGAGAGAAGTGAACACTAATGTAATGTGAGAATATAGCGCTGGCTCTAACTAAAACTACCAGGATGTCTTGTCGTTTAAAGTTAAGTGATTTCAGACTCTAATTATTGAGTTCCAATACCATATCAGCACTACAGAACGTATGTGATCTAACATAAAATATATAACCCCAAAATAAAAGCGCGTATTTACTCACCAGTCTATTTCTTTCTAAGTTGAAAATTACAACAGTTTTATCAAATGAGCCGGAGGCCAGGCGTCTTCCATCGCACGACCACCCCACAGAGTGAACTTTTGAGCTGTGTGCTATATATTCTCTTACAACATTGTGCGAAGCAAAATATTTCTTTAATTCTTCAAGATCTTCAATAGGAGTCTGACCTTGTTTAGAGTCTTTCATATTTATATTTAAAAAATACAATCATTTATACATATATTGTTTTTAAAATTCTTTAAGGGATATTTATCAGTCAATAAAATCACAAATTTACAAACAAATAAAAAATTGTTTATTGAGAGACAAACTGTCAATTGACAAGAACAAACTGCAAATGACAATTGACAGAGATAGACAGGTTAAAAATTGTCCTTTCTTTGTTATTTTATTAAAAATATAACCGGGCAAACGTTGTTTCGCAGCTAGTGGGAGAACAACCCTTATCACTTAGGGATTATATGAAAACTGGATAGTAGCCGATTCTCAAGCTACTGAATATGCATATGAGATTTGGTAAAATCGGTAAAGCCGTTTTGGAGGAATAAAGTAACTAACATTGTGTCATGAGAATTTTATATATAAGATTGACGGCATCAGAATATAACGTGCTGGCACTAAATATTATCATAATTTATTCTATGAACATATGTATATTTTTTATTCCATGTCATATTTATTACTCACTGAGCAGAAATTGGAACCAAATTTGCTTCCCCACCTTAAATTAAAATATAGCAAAGTTCAGCCAAAACGAAAATATTCGCAATATAATATAAAAAAACTACTGTGACTTTTTATATTATAACAAAAAAAAATATAACAAAATATTAAACAATTAAATGTTTAATTTTTATATAAATTATTAGCAATTTAGAAAGTATACTACATAATAAATTATCATCATCAGCCGGACGACATCCGCTGCCGGACAAAGACCTCCCCCTTAGGTCACGAACCACTTGCATCCAGTGGATCCTCGCCACCTTAACCTAGCCGTAATTTACCTGGTAGGTGGCCATCCAACACTCCGTCTTCTGGTGCGGGGCCGCCAGTCGCTAACTTTTCGCCAAGAACGGTAATCGGTTCTGCGAGAAGTGGGCAGGCATAAATAAATAATTCAAACCCCTGAACTAGATCTGAGAATATTAATTAACTATTTTTTGAGCTTTTTGCTTTTGCTTACACATAAAAAAATCTCTTACTGCTCATTTTTTTTAATGTTTAATATAAGGTCAAAATTGGCGTTTTTCGGACTGGCCACTTTAATGGCGAACTTTGGTAAGGAATTCCAAATACAAATTTGTACAGCTATTTACTCATGTACCTATGCTTCGATGATCGCCATTTATTTTCTCTTTTTTTCTCTTTGCGTCACTCATTTTACAAAATGGAAAAAGTAAGTTCCGCCGGGCACTAGTGCTGCGGAAGCGACTCGAAAATCTCGAGTAACGTGGCGCAAATTGGGAAGATTAAAAAGCTTCAAAGGTAGGTCACCTCACGAATTGACTGAAACAAACCGGCAAATGCGCGTCGACTGCTGCGTTACATTACTAAACCGACACAATAATGACGATATTTTAAACCGAAACATTACCTGTGATGAAAAATGGATTCTTTACGATAATCGGAAGCGTTCAGCGCAATGGTTGGATCGTGGCCAGCCAGCCAAATCCTGCCCCAAGCGAAAATTAACCTCAAAAAGTTTACTTATAAGCGTTTGGTGGACTAGTGCCGGTATTGTTCATTACAGTTTTCTCAAATCTAGCCAGACTATTACGGATGATGTCTATTTTCAGCAATTGCAAACCATGATGGAAGAGCCAGCGGCTAAACAACCTAGGCTGGTAAATCGCTCCACGTCACTGCTGCTTTACGACAACGCTGGACCAAACACAACAGACGGCTACCAAATAGGAAGAGATTTAATTGGAAAGTCTACGACATCCTCCGTACTCCCGGAACATTGCTCCAACAGATTACATTTTTTTTTTCGAAATTGGGTAACTTCTGGCTAGGGAAAAGGTTCAACTCCGATGGGGCAGTCGAAATTGCCTTGATTCCCCTCCAACTGGTTTTTTTTAGTAAAGGGATCAATGAACTACCTATGAGATGGCAAAAGTGCATAGAAAACAAAGATTCATACTTTGATTAATTAAATATATTATACTAAAAAATATTCGACGTTTTGTTCGTGCCATACAAAATGCCAATTTCATATAAAGTTGTTCAGAATGAACGCACGTCGCTAAAAGTGAAGTATAATTATAAAATTAAAATCTTTTTTTTTTAAATTTGTTAAGTTTCCTTAGTACATAAATAATAAGTAAATCTAAGAATATTTGTTTAATAATTAAAGGTAAGCAATAAAATCAGACTGCTTTAGCGCATTTAGTTGGACAAATAATTGATAACCAAATTAAGATCTAAAATAAATATTTTCTAAATAGTACCATGTCCTGAGGTTTCACCCGCGTGTAATCTATCCCAACGCCTATTTTCCTTGATATTGTTTCGAGATATAAAGTAGTTCATATTTCACATTTGCCAGACGTCCTCCGTTGGTTTATAAGCGCATAAATTATAAAATCACTTCAGAATATATATATACATGTATACTATGGACACTTAAGCACAGGGGGACAATCGTGCATTAGTCTATAGGTGGCCTGAGGATATGGTATTTGGACTTTTAACAGAACAATTTTAGGAAGAGGTAATGCCATGCTGCATAGGAGGATGTGCCGTGTATGACACTATCGAGTATTGACACGATCGGGGGCGTAAAGAGACATCTTCAGTGTCGCGTTTCGTGCGGTTTGTGAGTAGGTGGCCCATTGAGGAGTGAGTGGGGTAGGAGTGCAACGCATCGGCATAGCAGTTATGTGGATATTCCTGGGCGTCGGTCGTCATAGGCTCCTATAAAAAAACACAAATCACATCACCAGTTGCGGGTAGTCGAGAAGAACTTCCCGGTCGTTCCGGTCCAATTGGGCAATGCATTATTATAATTAATATATATATTACTAGATATTACTAGATTAAAATAAAACCAATTAGCACTTAACAAATTAATTGTTTATGTAATTTTATTACACTAATCTTCTTTAATGTATTCTCGTCTCCAATACTTGACTCTTGACAGCCAGTAAGCAATTGGTGTAAGCCACACCGTGAACATGAATAAAGCGTGCAATACTTTTTCCTGAAAAAAAAAAAAGAACATTAAGATTTTGAAACTATTAGTTATTTTTTAAAGCTGCTCAGATGAGTTGCTCTCCATCTAGGGTCCGTTCGAAACCTTAGATCATTTAATAGAATCATCTAAGATCAAAAGTGGTTTTGGTGACGCATCGATCGATTGACTAGGTGATATTGTGGTCGATAGGGGTACAGACCTCCCCTCCTTTCCCGCAGATGGGAAGGATGCATCCCGATAGTTATTATCGATCCGTTACCCCTCACGCAGTTACCCCCTCTTATGAGGGGCACGGTAAATTTGGCCTTGCATTATCGTAGGATTAGTGTACCTACCAAGTAATACCTATTTTCCTAGGAATGACTTTCATGAATAGTTTTGTCATGAATTCTGGCCACAAGCAGCTTTCCAGCAGCTCCCCGCG
>JAFELO010000066.1:49959-68787 GCA_017140195.1 Eumaeus atala
AGTATATAATTATGTAGCTACCTTTTACTCCTGAGGAATCGCAGCCTCGTGCCACGGCAATTATTAGCATCGACGCTATTACCGTTGGTGTATAGGCTTTAAAGCTAAATGCTAAGGCTTGATCGATATAGCATGTATCATAATAGCATAAATAAAAATAGCCAGACCCAGTCATGTAGATTATCGCCAAAAGTGAAAAAACGTATTTGTACCAGAGAGAGAATATTGCAAGGAATGGTATTTATCGTCATCGGCCCAAATTATATAAGGAAGGTGCTCGCTTGTACGACACGGACGTTTGTGAGAATCCGTGGCGGCCATCATTGATGTCCCGTAAGTCATTTTGGTTTACCTTTTGATCTGTCTTTGTAGTTTGCCGTATTTGGTCTTTGTACTTATTTTTTGTTGACTGTACTCATACTCGATAGTTTGTCTTTGGTTTAATTTTGATTCAAATTGTAAATAAACGGCTATCTTGTTAATTTTGTATTTTTTACTCTCAAGTTACACTTCTACCAATAAAAATATAGATAAAGACGAATAGCCAGGCTAAAGCACATATTTTGCCTTTTTGTTTAAGGAGATAAGAGACAGGAAGGGAAGTTATTTTTAGGATCAGAGGGGGAGTGGTCCCCTTTAATAGGGCACAAGAAAGTCTGAAATCTACTTACAGCAATAATATATTATACATGTGATGGGTAACGTTATAGCCTGGCCATGTTAAATCTATAACAAAAACACTTACACCGTAAGACATAGGATGTCTCGCAGGAACCACCACAGTTATCCCCACTTGGGTCCAATTACGTTTTGCAATTGTGAACTTGGGTTTATTAGAGTTTCGCAACAAGTTTACAATTTTATTTCCGAGCATTTTGAGTTTTCTATCAACACTGAAGAAAAATGACAGCTGTAGGTACTGATTAATACAAACTCCAGAAATAATAATTTAAAAATCGAATAAGTTTTTTTATTGTGACCAAAGAGAATTTGAGCTTAGATACTACAATAACACGTCTTCGCGCCAGACCGCTTACGGGTATAGAGCGAAAACCGAGCTTAAAAATCTTAGACACGAGGTAGACAGAGAGAACTGTCTCCACAAGTTACAGTGCCTGTAATATGTCTCGATTTCTCGACAACCAATTCTATGTACACCAATTCGAACCGGTGAGGCGTAGAAACATCACATATAGTATAACAGCTGGCTGATAGAATGACCCATCCACGCACCACTTACGAATAAGACCCGGATTCATATTTGTAAATAGGGAGCTTAGATCATTTTGGAACAGATATAAACGCGATTGTTCTAGCCGATCTTGTAACGTCCTATTTCCCCATTAGCCAATAATTGCCCGTTATTTCTTTTTTCGGACGGACCTACCACTGGTTGGCGGCGCTGTTGCCACCGCCTCCACTGTTCGACTGACTAGCGAAGACTTTTGCGTCTTCTGGTTTAGGGAGACGATAGGGCCACAGATCCTTTCTCGCAGATGTGAAAAGATGTACCGGGTTGGACCGAAAGGGGGGAGAGGGGCCCCATCCCCACACTAGTGGGACGGCGCGCGCACGATGCCGATTAAATTGCGGTGAAAAAAGAAGGTGCGAATTGGTTTCTGCTCGCTGGGACCCTAGGTTGCTTTCAGCTGAACAAAAACGATTTCGATACACAATTTCGCGAGACTGTTTGGAACTTTTTGAGACTGATCCCGAGGACTTTTTGTCTAGATTTGTTACCATGGGTAAAAGCTGGGTTCACCACCATACACCTGAATCAAAGCAACAATCCAAACAGTGGAAAAGATCAGACTCTCCTATAACGAAAAAAAGGCTAAGGTCGTTTGTCGACTAACAAAGTCATGGCTTCTGATTTTTGGGATGCGAAGGGCATTATTTTTATATATTATAAGTTCTAGTTATTATTGTAACCTTTTACGAAGACTCCGGGAAGAAATAAAAGAAAAAAGGCTGGGAATGTTGCGTAAGAAACTTTTGTTTCATCAAGAAAATACACGGTTGAAACAATGTCTGTAATCCATGATTGTGGCTACGAATTGCTGCCCCACCCATCTTATTCGCTGGATTTAGCCCCCTCGGATTATCATTTATTTCCAAATTTAAAAAAAACATTTGGGTGGCTCGAAATTTTCGACCAAAGATGAGGTGATAGTCGCAGTAAACGATTATTTCACCGATCTTCCGGAATCTTTTTTTTTCGAGGGGGATAAACAAGTTGCAGGTCAGGTGGAACTAGATGGAGACTATGTCGAAAAATAAAAATAAATTTAGATCCACTTTTCTTTCATTTTCTTGGTCGGGCTTAGAACTTTTAGAACCACCCTCATATATTATCTCAAGTAATCTAAGCTCTCAACTTACGGATCTGAATACGGCCTCGCATTCATAAACGGTGTCTGAGTTTATCATTATGTCAGCCATATGTGTTATAACTTTGTTTCTTATGTAAGGTTTCATCGCTCGACCGGTACGGGCGGTATACATGATATTGGTTCTGCCCTTACCCTCCTTAAATTTACATTTCTATGATTTACATAGTTAATAATTATTATTGTTGTTTATTACTTATAGTAATGTATATAGTTATAACCATTAATTATAATGATACTTCATATCCGTTTATGAACTACTGTGTAGTGGGAAACACTCGGCCATCTTGTGTTGGTCGTGTCCCACGGCCTGCATTCTGCTGCGCTTCGGTGCCGAACTCGGACTCCTGTAACAGGTTAATATAATTCATTTATTCCCATATGACTAAAGTACTTATTATAACATCTAATACGAGTATAACTTATTTATGTAGTTTTATTTGATTACAATAAAACTACTTTTACGGATTTTATCGCGGTTTATTTAATTA
Organism: Eumaeus atala; assembly: GCA_017140195.1. NCBI lineage: Eukaryota > Metazoa > Arthropoda > Insecta > Lepidoptera > Lycaenidae > Eumaeus > Eumaeus atala. Next base: position 52,841 of record JAFELO010000066.1, read on the forward strand.
TTTATGTAGCCCGACGTTTCTGAAGCTTTACAGCACCCGTGGTCATGGGTGGACTGAGATGACGGATGTCCTGATGTACCAAGTTTCTAAAAATACCCGAAGAATTACAATTTTAGTTTTCCGATTAACGCAAACAGTACTTATTATATCTTGCTGTCTTGAGGTGTTATGTTTACTTTTTGATTTGATTATGTTCACCACTGGGTCTCAGGCAGAGGGAAGAACCCAGCCATCTTCTCTATTGAAATTTGGATGTTTCTTAATTCCAATAGCCTCACGGATCATCCTTGGAAGGAATCGGTGTTCCCTCGTGAGGATTTGCGCTTTATCAAATCTAATGAAATCGCAGGGGCCAAATAGGCAGGCGGTCTGTGCGCATGCTGAGGTGAACATAATCAAATGAAAAACTAAACAACACCTCAAGACAGCAAGATATAATAAGTACTGTTTGCGTTAATCGGAACAACTAAAATTATAATGCCTCGGGTACTATTAAAAACTTGGTACCTCAGAACATCTGTCATCTCAGTCCACCCGTGGCCATGGTTGCTGTAAAACTTCTGAAACGCGGGGCTGGTTTAATAATTAAATAAACCGCGATAAAATCCGTAAAAGTAGTTTCATTGTAATGACTAACATTCGCCAAAACTTAAGACAGTTTTATTTGACTTTATATTTGACTAGTTGTATTTCTACCTAAGTACGGTCACGGCATAATTAATTGCTTATATATTTCATAGCATATTTTAGACTTGATCACATAGCTGCCTCACTGTGTTATGACTTCCGTTTAACAATCTTTGTTCACATAGACTCAAACACATAGCTATCTATAGGTATTTATATTCTAGACTTGGACACACTACCGTCCTTAATTACATAGACTAGATCACACATTCATACTATGGACTTTGTCACACATAGGTACCTACATATCAGCTTTTACACAGCTACGAGTACGGTATTGCCTGAAGTAAGTATGTTCATATAGAAAAACAATTATTACTATAATTACAACTTTATATTGCTGCTGAACTCTAACTCAAATTACAATACGTAGGTATACTTCATTAAAGCTAATTAAATCAGTACAGTATAGCGTAGCGTGTTCAATCATGTTACTTGTACAAGAGTCACGCGTCTGTAACGAATACATATTTATATATTTATTCAATATATTTTTGGAATCAATCAATGATAAATTAAATGATTTAACTTTCAAGGAGATCAATTAAATCATCCATATCTACTTCTCGCTCACTGCCTGATCTATCCTCCTCAGACGTTATTATGTCTATAACCTATTGGTTTGTATGGCCGTACAGTCTCACCACTTACTACGGGCTTCTAACTTTTTGTAACCTTTAATGCCCTTTATACTTTTAATTATGTATCGGCCTAAGGAGCTATCAGCTATAGATAATCTATACGGCCCTGTGTATGCCCCGTTTAGTTTTTTAGTAACCCCAGTTACCACATCTCTAGCTACACCACCGAACTAATTGACCTGTGGTATATTTGATACACCTTTTACGCTTTTTGTCAAACTGTCTTTTCATGGTAGTCATATTACTATCAATAGTTAGCTTGGCAGTTTCCCTATTAGACTGCAGTTCATTCAGCTGGGTCTCAGAGAGGGCGCATCCGAAGGGAAGGATGGATATTTGGAATTTTATTGACGGAACACAAGATTAAATGGTGAGAACCCAGTAGTTGCGTTAGGTGTGATATTGATTCCCCAGACTATATCACCTAACTTATTTTCCCATCTGCATTCGCTTTCCAACATAGTTTTAAGACCGTTTAATAAAGTGCGTTTTACACGTTCAATTTGTCCATTTAACCGAGGGCTGGCTATAGCATTTAAAATGTGTTTAAATTGATTTTCCTCAGAAAATTGCTTAAAATATCTGCTCGTAATGGCCTTGCCTCTATCTGTTATTATTCTAACTGGATAACCAAACTGCACGATAACCTCTTTAAACAACCAAATCGTCTCTACTGAACTGCAATTTTTAGCAGGTCGAGCAGATACAAATTTTGTAAAAGCTTCAACTATTACGTATATAGGAGTTTTCTTTACGGGTTTTAGCAGAAGGACCCAGATGATCTGCATGCAACGTATGCGTAGGTATTGCTGGTTTGTTGATGGGATGTAATTCACCCTCCAAGCATAGTTGCCCGTGTTAAATGCGCATTGCAAGCAATAATTTAAATACTTTCTTATAAATCGTGTCATTACTTCAAACCAGAATTGAGCTTTAACAGAACCTTTCACATTTTTTCATAATCGGGATGACCTATTTCATAGTGAAGTTTTTGTAATAGTCCATATTTCCCTAATTTTGGTATCACAAAAAATTCACCAGCTACAGTCTTTCTAAAAAGTATATTATCTTTAACTATGTAATTCGTGGTTAAATGTGAATCTGCATTGTCACGAAGCCTAGGGATAATGTTTTGTATGTTATCTTATAACTAAATTTGTAATTAAAGTAATCAACCAACCAGAATAGCCAATTAGGAAGTATAGTATTAGTTACGGAGTTCCTACTTGGCGCATCTACATGCTTCATTCGTTCGCCGAGCCTATATTCAATGTCAATTCAAATTGAATTCCTGAATTGTGAGCCACCAACCAGCTACTCGTGGGATTGAAGAGTGATACTTAAGACCGAACATAACAGATAACCTTAACCTTGATTCCTATGGAATAAATTCGAAAACGTCTGAGGGATTTGACGTAACTATTATATACGACTAACTCGTAACTATGATAATGCTTTTCTTCATTGATGGTCACTAAAATAGGCTATAGATTTTAAACTACCGTCTATTTGGTACTGCATAAAGATACTGCCTAAACCTATTTTGCTAGCGATAGTGTGCAATTCTGCCCTTGCGTCAGCGTTGTAAATGACCAAGACCGGATTTTATTTTAAACGTTGCTTAAGGGTTTGAAAGGCATTTTCTTGGCCAGGTCAGGAAAAGGGCGAGAAATATGAGCAAATTTTTAAAGAATTTTCTGAAATAAGACGTTAATCCGATAAATAACCTATTTTCGTGTACGCTACGTGGCTTTTTATATTCAACGACACACTAAATTTTACCTTGGCCCAGTTAATGTCTTAAGTTTACGCGAATGTTAGTCATTACAATAAAACTATTTTTACGGATTTTATCACGGTTTATTTGATTATTTATCTAACTTTACAGCAATCATGGTCACGGGTGGACTGAGATGACAGATGTCCTGGTGTACCAAGTTTCTAAAAGTATCCAAGGATTCATATTTTTCGCTGTTCCGATTAACGCAAAGCTTCTGAAACGTCAGGCTAGATAAATTATCAAATAAACCGCGATAAAATCCGTAAAAGTGGTCTTATTGTATTGGCCCGGTTGTATTGTTCCGGCTGAGATCTCTAGCACTAAGTAAGTTACAATACGTTTTAGTAAAGTACATTTACCAAGATTTAATTTTAAATTTGCCTGCGTTATTAATTGTAAAACTTCTTCTAGCACTAACCATTCCTTTACAGTTGTTGTAGGCGACGTTACGTAATCTAAATTAAAGGCTACGCTTTGATAGACTTTGCTCAGTGTCATATTTATCTAACCTAAAGGGCATTTTTAAAACTCATGTTGACCTGATGGAGTTACGAATGCCGTCTTCGATGTTGAGTCCTCGTGGTTGATGCTAACCTGGTAATATGATTGCGTGAGGTCAAGGGTCGTAAAAAAGGGAGGTTCCCGACAGCTTATTGACCTGATCTTCAACGTGTGGCAAAGGATATCGATCCTTAACAGTTTTAGCATTTCAGGCCCTATAATCAATACATAGCCTATAATCCCCACCTTTCTTCCTAGCTAAAACTACGGGACTAGCTTAATCGGATATTGATTCCCTAGTATTACCGCCCTTCCTTCTTCCTCTCCAATAGACCACCGGAAACTCACACATCGCACAAAAAGCGATATAATTATTTTAAGAGGTTGGACTGACCTGAAACCTGACTCACTCCTGGGGGAAATCCATCTGAAAGAAATCCAACTTAATAGAGATTAAGTCTTGGATTTACAGTTTACTATCTCGTTTTCTTTGCATGATAACCTATAAGGTTTACAATAGACAGGCTGATCATTGATAGTACGAATGTGCATTTTTATAAGATCGGTACACCCTCAATCTTTAGTAGATCTAGCAAAGGAATGTCTATATTTGTTTAAAAGTAATAATAATTGTTGGTTTTCCGAATTATTGAGTTGACTTTTCTCAATGTCGTTTATGTTAATACCTATACTCTCCCTTTTTTATCTATCTTCTATGGTCAGTGTTCCAGACGCACTATCAAACACTGGTATCGTAATCATTTCCGCCCTGTCTATCAATCTATGAGCCTCCCATACTATTTCCGTGTAGCTCAAGTCAACAACTGACAGTGATTTTGTTAATTAATAGCCATACCTTCGGCTTTGGGCCGGAGGGTTTGTTTCCTAACTGCATATATACTGTATTCGTTAAAAATGCGTGCTCTTTTACAATAGTTTCATGACAATCGATATAAACTTCTACGTACAGTTGTGTTTTTTAGGTATTTTAACTTTATTTTCTTAAGTAAACTGAAAACTTTAAAAGAAAACAAGATGCGTGTAAATTAGGCTCTGTAAATATATTCTGTACAACTTGATATTCAACGAAGCGTATAAAGCCGAGGTCACTAAATTAACATTATTACTTTTAATCATTGTTTGTCCAATTAACAGATCAAATTGTTATTATAGTTATGTAATAAACTAATTCGACTATCCCCTTTAATTGTACACCATCTATTATAATGTCTAAGTGACAGGAACCAAGAGAATTTACATATGCTCCGCCGAAACCTCTCATGACAGTAGTGCTGGGCTCGATTTTGAGTTGCAAGTCCTGAACTTGGTACGTACGAACGTAGGTCTTGGGAAGAATTAATATTTACTGATAAAGATAACTCTGAGGAAAAAAGGGATTTAGGTAAGTAATTATTATTATTTTATTGATTAGTAACAAACAAAGAAAATTAGACCATTTTGTTTTGCCACGGCAGTCGAACTTCCTTCATGGATTAATCAGCGAATATATCCCTCGTGTTGCGAGACCTTACACCAGGTCGAATTGTAGTCGTACTCAGACAATCTAGAGCTGTTTCGAACAATCTGTATCCATCTCTTAACCTAACGAAATTGTGAAAAACACTATAAGCTTCAATTATGTTTTGCGCAATATGTACATTGAGTGGTTTGTGAAATATTCGCCATTTGTTTACCAGGATTCCAAAACAACACTCAATATAACGTCTTACTCTAGACAGGCGGCAATTAATATTCGTTTTCTTTGTTTAAATTCTTGCCGCAATGTGGTCGCATAATATGTTCTGATCCGCTAAATGCCTCATTTCCAACTATAACATGAGGTAAACGTGCTATACGAATTTCTGATACAGATTTTTTTGAATGTTCAAAGATTTTTCTGTGAGTTTTTTGAAGAATGTGGAGTTTTTAAAAATCGGTCAATCATTGCTCATGCTCCAACATCTATCTATACAGATAAAACAATAATTTAATATAAATATAAAATAACAATTAATTTAATAACACGGCAAGCAGCACAGTTGAAAAAAATGTTTATAATTATAGAACATAGATAGAGCCGGAATCTAAAGGTTTTAGAATTCTGCCATCAACTGCTAGGAAAATTGTTATTTTTTTTAAACCTTTTGCAATTTCCATCCATTCTTCTGTCGAAGGTTCTTTCATTACTCTGTTTTTTAACTTATTCCAAATGACGATGTCAATTACAGTTGATTTTCCTAATCTATAGGCATAATTTAAGTCAGCAAAATAACAGCCAGTTACTAAATACCTCAAACAAAGTTGAAACATTATTGTTAATTTCAGGGACACATCTGTTCGTGAAATGGAAAAAAACAACGAATGCACTATCAGGCTCTGGAGATTCGAAGATTCAATATATATATTTTCAACGTCTTATGTTTCTCGAAATGTCAGTACGTAATAAAAAAAAGAAAGCAATATTCGAGACACCTCTGAAAACTCAGAGACAGTAACGAAGAGTCTACATTAGATGCAGCAGATGAAGACAATGAGGCCACCGAATCAAAATATAAAAGGAAGAAAATGACTGCCGCTGATACTAAATCCCTGAACATGACAAAAACAATATAAGCTCTAGGAATCAACAACAACCACCGGTACAACAAGCGTAACGGAAGGTGACGGCGTCAAACTGTTCTGCTTATCTTTACACAAAGAAGTACTTAAGGTACCTGAGGCCAATCGCATAGCAGTAAAAATTTAAGTAATGAAATTTTTGCGAGTGGCTCAAAAATCTTCGCAATCAACAGTGTATTCAACCTCAATTCCGGTTAGATACCATGCACAACCTTCAAGACTAAATGAATTTACTTATCAAGAATATGACCCCGAAACGCTATCCATAACAGCATGGCAAGGCATCATCAAGATTCTCAGGATAGTGAATGTCTTGACCTCTTCTAAAACCATGGCGTCGAATAAACCTGATTTTTAATCTTAAATGACTGATTTGTATTTTATGACATTATTAATAAAACAATACTTACCTTAAAGTTATCAAGAGTTTTTGTTCTGCTGAAATAAATCTTCTTCAATTAATAAATGTAAATCATCAAATGATTTCACGGACATATGAAAGTAGTTAAAAATCCTTCTTATGTTGTCTTAATTTTGGATACAAAGTTTCAAACATACTATGTGTCATCTTATCATTAAGAATTAGATGTATTAAGTAAATACATTCTATTTTACCTCCGTTTCCGTCTTTTCCAGCGACGGTAAGCTAACCACAACGAGTCCGCTTCGTTCAACTCCATGTTTCGTACTGATTTCCTCCCCAAATGCTCGCCCGTTGGTACGCACCTTCTGGACGCAACGGTCACGCGCGAGAAAATCGCGGCGAATTTGCCCTTTCTGGACAAGCTCTTAATTTTACTTATATGCTCTGTGTTGACGTTACTCGTCTCCACATAGCTTTTCGAACAGAATAGGTTTCCACTCGTTTGAAATTTTCCAGGGATGGAAGGTAGCCATGATATAATTGTTCAGGAGGAAGTCGCCGAATTATACATGAAATAGCGTTTTCACCGGTAATATCGGTAATATTGCGAATGCGAATGTGATAATATTGTCTCTCTTCTATAGTAGTCGCTTTATCTTCTTTAGTTCTTGCCAGATACGTTCTAATTTGTCTACGAAGTCGGTTGATGGAATGACGAATTGTCTCACCACAAGGCTTGACGAATTTCAGCCACCGGAGCAGGCTGGGTTTCGCAGAGGGTTTACCACCACGGACCACATTTTCACCATAAGGCAAGTTGTACAAAAGACTCATGACTACAATCAGCCGCTGTATCTTGCCCTTGTGGACGATATGAAAGCTTTTGACTCTGTCGAAACCTGGTCTGTTCTGGAAGGTTTACAGCGACGTCAAGTCGACAGGAGGATGTTATTTCCCCGAAACTGTTCACAAATTTTGAGGACGTCTTTAAGACTTTAAACTGGGCAGAATGCGGCATAAATATTAACGGCAAGTACCTCTCACATCTTGGTTTCGCCGGCGATATCGTTGTGTTGACCGAATCGTTGGAAAGATGGCAGGAAACACAGGCAGGCACAGCCTAAATGAATCCTCCCGATGTATATATGGCTTCAGGGTGAACTTGGACAAGAGAAAGGGCTTGTTCAACGAACACATTCTACCTAGGCCGGTCAACGTCGATGGTGCTATTCTGGAAGTCGTAGACGATAATAATAATACGTCTACCTCGGGCAATTATTGCAATTAGGTAGATATAAATTCGGGCAGGAAGCAGATACAAATTCAGTTGGGTTGGGCAGCAATGCGGAATCTTCGTCAAATTCTCAAGTCGCCTATACCGCAGAGCTCGCAGATGAAAGTCTTCAACCAATGCGTTCTCCCCGTGATGACCTACGGGGCCGAAATATGGCCTCCTAATTTAGGATTGGTCCGCAAGTTTGCGGTAGCTATACGGGCCATTGAACGTGCTATGTTGGGTGTTTCTATGTCCGACAGAATTCGTAACAAAGTCATAAGGCAGAGAACTAAAGTATCCTATATCATGCGACGAATAAGATGCTACTAACAAACCCCGCGAAATGAAAATGTCGCTTTACGGCGGTATCAAGTAGCAATTCCGCCGCAATGCAGTATGGCACCTACCTCTTACTGAAATATTATCATATCGTATCAGTACGAGGGTGGATAAAAAAGTATTCGGCTAAACCAAGAAAATAAACAAACACTAAATCAGTTGATCTACGGTCACCATCAAGTTCGTTACACTTTTGCCATCATTAAAGCATTTAGACCGTTGAAAAAAAATGATGAAAATGAATGAATTTTAGGGGGTGGTGGACCACGTCTTCTCCATTTTCCATGTAATGAATCCATGTTCCGTCCATTGTAACAAACCGATTGAAGATAATCATCTGCACAGTCTTCAAAGAACTCCAAACGGTCGCGTGAAATAGTCAATTGCGTCATTTTTTGTGCAACAGAAATCAGTTCCACCCACCTCACAGACACCTTGTGGAAACCCAATTCGTTGACTATGATGTTTGAGTTAGTTCATAAGAGATGCCTATACTCTCGGCTATCTATATAATTTTTTATCTGCGGTCGCCCATAATGAAATCCATTACTTTTTAAATAGTTTCGTCTGTAGTGGACGTTGAATGCCTTCCATAGCAGAGATCATCTTTCACACTCTCTCTATCACGCTTCAATTCTGCTATCCATTTTTTGACGCATGAGAAGCATCTCCTAAAATACTAACCATGTCATCGTGGATGGCTTTCGGTGATAGCACCCTCTTAGGGAGATACTTAATGACGGCACGTTGCTCGATTTGCTCCACTTGCAAAAACTATGTCCGATTGCTTTGTTAATTATAAAATAAAATTATAAAATCAGAACGTAATTATCGCACACGTTCCGAACTTCACACAATTAACTAGTCGGAACTGGACTAAACAATGTGGGTAGATTTGATTTTTACAATTATATGAATCTGTGTTAGGCTGAGTATTTTTCAATCCACCCTCGTATAATGTTGTAGTGTTTGTTAATGTGTGAAAAATGAATTTTAATATACTCAATAAAATTTAAAAAAAAAAAAGGTTTGTGTATAATTTTAAATAGGTTATTTAACAATTAAAAACATTTTATATTAAACAGGCGCAGTTAATCTATACGTGATAGACCTTAAAGTCTACAAAACCTATCGTTTTTCGATCACACCCCACCTTAAAATCTAGTACCTACTAGAAGTACTGATACAATCAATAAGCTAGAGAGTCGGATGCCACAACAGGTTTCTGATTCTGAGCCTACCATTTAAAAACTAAAGTATAGGTACATCCTACCGTCTACGCTCCCTTGGAAGGAGGTAAAGGAGTTTTGCGCGCCTATATAATCTGTTGTTTTGCGCGCCTATATAATCTGTTGTTTTGCGCGTCTATATAATCTGTTGTTTTGCGCGCCTATATAATCTGTTGTTTTGAATTTGTTTGTGGGCTCCTGATCTTTTGCCCTCTCTACTCCAAAATTAAGTTTACAGGTAATATAAGTAGAGAAGGGAAGCCAGCCTAAAACGCGGCCACTAAGTGAAAAAAGACAGCAAATGTAGTAATCTCTCTATCTTTTTTCATTAATTTCCCTCTGCGCAATGTGCATGCTAGAATGGATAGTCAAAGACAGTATTGCTTTTTCATCTCCTTTCTCTGTCTACTCATCATATAACTGCCTGTGCCATCATTTCTCTATCCACACTATAAATACTTAAATAACGCGCAATAATTGCTGATAGCGTATCAGCAATTATAGCGCGTTATTTAATAAGCGTAAAGCCATGTCCAGTTCCTATGGGCTCCTTTTTAAAATTGGAGTTCATTAAGAAGATACCCTCTTTCTCGAGAAATTTACCAGCATTTGCCCCCTGCGATTTCGACTTCCAACTCCATGTGGTCCCAGACTCGATTTGACACCATTTCGTAGTCCCACAAAGTACTCCAATGCTTCATTTCTCGTAAAACTAACATATTGTACCTCTTCAAAGCTTACTGTTAAAGTGTCAGGCAGCTATTTGAACATAATTCTTCAATACCACTTAAATGTTTTATCGATCACTTCTGATAATAACCAATAAGACGTAAATTTGAAATTTATTACCCGGTTCCTAATAGGTTAACCAGGACTTAAAAAGAAATCTGCGAAGAGGCCTTTGTCGTTATTTAAGAAGAAAATTAAAAATGGAATTTTCATAACATTAATTTATTTTCACTCAGATTATATTAAAATAATAAGAAATATCACAGTATCTTAGTAAACGATTCCAATTAAATTTATACCTAAGCCCATTAGTCCTCGTTTTTTTACAGTATAGGACAGACGAGCAATAGGAACCTTTTAAAGACTACCGACACCATTACCGGCATTGTCATGCGAAGTCATTGTTCTCCTTTACACCCATCCTTCCCCTCACAGCACAGTTTGCGTTTCCGGGAAGGCGAAACGAGAACGTCACGGCATACCTATATGCGGATGTTTAAAGATCAATCATCAGTCACCAGAAGATCCCGATCGCTCATTTGTCCCCTTATCCTTTAACGTATGTCGTGGCGACGCTCTCAATTTATCCGATGGTAGTAGCAATCCACTCTCTTAACTCTTGTAGTTTTATTAATTGTTATGACTCATAAAACGTAACTCCAAATTTTGAAGAGTCCTGTACAAAGCGAATGGACTGCACTCTACCAAACTACTGCACTCTTTTAATATAAAAACGAAACTTTTTGGAAATATTTTTTTTATTTCAACTTCAAACCTCTTGTTGGACCTATCGACGAGTTGATGGAAATATTTCGATTTGTAATGTCGAATCCAAAATTTGTATTTACTCACATTCAGCTCTCGTAATAGAGGTTCGAAGTCGATATTTGTGAACTTTCTCTTATTGGCTTCGTACTGTTTCTCCTCTTTGTACACACTTAATGGCACATCATCCCCGGAGTCGCTGGTTTCACCTCCATCTGTCGTTTCCTCGTTTGATTTTGATACTGCAGTGCAATCTTCCTTTTCTTTCATATTTTTATCGATAATATTCTCTAAATTTTCATCGCATACATCGAAGACTTTCACATCATTCAAACGTTCAACTTTAACGTACAATTGATCTGTGATATGCGTATTCGCATCAAAGTCAGGATTGATTCTTGGTATTAAGATTACATTACTATCTGATAAGGATGAGTCGTCTTTGTGACCATTTTCTTGGGTTACATCTGTATTAAACTCATTTTCATTACCTTCTTTAGTTTGATTTATGATGCATAAATCATTCGAAATATTATCTTCGGCTATATCTTCATTTTCTTTTGTAGCACACAAATCATTCGAAATATTTTCCTCGCCTATACTTTTAGTTTCATTTATGACACACGACATGGACATGTTTTCTTCTAAAAGGTTTTCCTCAGGCTCGTTCTGAAGCGTATTTTCATTGGCTACTTCTTGCACGATGTTTCTTACGCCTTCTGCTATACTGCTTAATGCGTCTTTATCTAACATTTCATAATATGCAGATATTATATCATTGATAGGTTGTCTAGAAACATCTTTACTAGCTGTATTTTCGTTTTTCCTTTTCTTTGGTAATTTTTCAACATTATTCTCTATAACTGCAAATATTTTTCTTTTCCTCGGTTCCCTTTGCGTATTATCTTTTGGCAGAGGTATTTTGTACTTTTTACTTGCTATTTCTACTAGTTCTTGAATAATTAGATTTCTATCTATTTCACCTACGGGGAGGGTGCAATCATCATTATCTTCACTAAAATATTCATTTTCTAAACGAGGATGGTTGATGTTGGACTCAGCATTATTGCCTGTTTTTACTTCATTAGTATTATACTCAAATTCATCATCAAATATATTCAATCCACTACTTTCTTCTTCTATTTCCTCATAGGATGTTTGATTATTATCAACGGCGTTTCCAACTAAGCTGTTTGAGTCATCATTTAAGTTATATCCATCTTCATTTCTATCTGCGTCATCAAATGTACCTGGTTTATTTATTTTTATATGATCGGCAGAAGGCTGAATTGTCTTAAGCCAGTTATGATTGTCACAATTTCTCACATATACCATACGTTTTCCGATATTCCATTTATTTGTCGGTAGACTTCCTACTACAAAATTATTAATAATTTTATTATTTTTACTCACACCCTTTAACATAAAATCAGGCAACTTTAAGTCTCTTGTAACATATTTCAGTGAATATTGCGAAAAATCTTCGCACAATAATAATTTAATGTCCGGGTCCTGTATATACGGTGTAATTACATTTAAATTAGCCGTAATAGGGGTGAGGGATGGAGGGAATTCTTCTTTAGCAATTACTCGGGGAACTTGTTCATTGTGTATTTTATTAAGAATATCCATAGAGACATAATCACTGAATGTAGGTGGTTTGTGAAATCTTTTTGGTAACTGTTCTAGCAGTATATAATCATCACTGGGAAGTCCGTATGTTTCTCCTGCATGGATATAGTATTTAGATAACATTACCCTTCTTAGATGTAAATAATTGTACCAATCGCGAAATGAGAAAAGCCTGCTTGATGGCTCCGGATGGAATCCTAGGTTGTAAGATTTTGGATGATTTTCATTGGTATTAACGGAATCCACGGCATCGGATAATTTTATTTCATAATCATCATCTAATCCAAAACAAATTTTTAATGCTAATAATACATATGACATAATAATAACCTCATAATTAGGTAATTTGACTAGATATGTCATTGATAATTCATCTATGTGCAAAAAATCACAAGGTACAAGATGTATCAATGCTAGAATAAAATCTCTCAAGTCCAATGGAAGACATAGTTCTATCATGTAATGATCAACAAGTCTTGTTAAATTCGGCACCAAGGGAATACCTAGATCTAAACATTTAAAATAGTTCATTGCATATTTTCTTATATTTGTATCACTTTTATGTTTGCTTCCTCCCTGAAAAACTCTATACTTCGGAATATAGTTTCCTTTTATCTCTGTAGGTATAAATTTTCTATTGATATCAAAACTCAATCTACCCTCTTTCATAAATCTAAACAGATGAGACAATTGTATGTCACTGTGGTCTAGATTTAATGCAATATAAAGAATTGTCAGTAACTTTCGCTTTGTGAATTTCGCATTATGATCAGTGTTTAAACTCTCATCTTCATTTTCGAAATCATCAAGTAATGATTCTTTATCTTCTAGTAATGTCTTATCTTCCAATTTACTTGCATCTCTGTATAATTTAAAAAAATAGGTAATATAATAATTTTAACATTTTTAAAATAAATTATAATTATATCTTTATATATATTGTCGTAATGATTTATCTAATTTGATATACTTAGTCTGGTCATAAATACTGTTATAATAAAAAAAAATTGTTTACAGATTGCTCATTGTGTTTTCTCCTTTTTGGCGCCAATACATTATACAATATTTTGCTATATTAAAATGGAGTGGCGTGATAAAGAGATCATGGCATTACACAAAGTAGGTATGGAACCAAATGCTCAATTTGTAAAACTCTCCATACATTTGGTGTTAGTCAAATGTTTGTGTACTGGATGTTAATAGGTGTGAGCATTCCTATTTGTGACTGAGAAAGATCTAGCCGTCCACGTAGTGTCCATACGTAAAAGGTGGTCAACAGTAAGGGAAAGAAGAAAGCCTGTCAGCATGTAGAAACATGTCGCACCTTTTAAGAGATGATGATGATGGCGAAGGACTTGTAGCAAAACAAAAGCTGGCAATGCTATTGAAATTGCAATAACAGTTCATTAGACTAGTAAAGACTTTTTGTGTATACTAGTTTAGGGAGACGAAAGAGGGACAGACCATCCTCTTTTCCCGGAGATTTAGTCTGTGGGCGTATGTTATAGAAATTTTGACCTGATATCATGAGAGCCCACACTGATCGCACTTGTGTGTGAATATGAGCATCAATTACAATAAAACTACTTTTATGGATTTTATTCCAATATATTTAATTATTTAACTAGCCCGATGTTTCAGATGCTTTACAACAGCCATGGTCACCGGTGGACTGTGTCCAGTGTGACAGTATCTGTAAAGCTTACGAAACGTTGGGTTGGTTAAACAGTTAAATAAACTGCAATAAAATCCGTAAAAGTAGTTTTATTGTAGAGAGTAACATTCGTGTAAACTTAAGACATCAATACGAACATCAAACTGGAACTACCAACTTTGATTGATACCGAGATGTACAAAAAAAAATTACCCGAGTTCCTTCTTGTTTTGAAATTTTTTTATATATCGAGTCCATATCCAGAGAACTTTTGACTTCAGAGTAGGTGCAGCACCAAGAGAGATCAGCTCTTCTGTAAGTCCAACTAAGATGAAGTTGTATGCATGCCATTTGTACCATTCCCCGCTCACTGAAAAATAATAATCATCAAGATTTATCATGAACCACGGTCAGTCCACCCTTGACCACAGTAGCTGAAAGCTTCTGATAACTAAATAAACTGCGATACAATCCGCAACGCGAAAAAAAGTAGCATGTAATAATATTGATATAACCAAAATACTTGCTTTTAATCCCCTCCTTGAGTTTCGTAGTTAGTTTTTTCCTGTCTGAAATAGCTATAGTACCGTCCGCTAGCACCGTCATCTCCACGATAGTTTCCCTTACATTTGCATCTTGTGTGCCACATTCTACGCAATAATAAAAACCATCTACAAGATTCATATCAGTGCCTCCGCAGACTTTACAAGTATTACTCATTTTAAATAATGTGTTCCTTCTCTAGGTGCAATAGTAAATATCATTCGGGCATGTTTTGGCGCAAATCCTCGACAGTCGTTAACTCAAATCAACACATGTGTTCGACATTGACAGTAACAATTTGTTTTTACACTTCTGACACTGTCACATATCAAAGATAAGGTGATTTTTGTTGTATAGTCATATACAACAAAGAGCACAAATGGTAAAATAATAAATTATTGACTCATTGAAATTAACTAAATAACTACTAAATACTATTCACATACTAAACTCTACACAAATTAATTTTTATCTACTCTTAATGTTACAGTATCAGGGATAATAATAATAATAAAGTAGATGTGGTTATTGAGTAAAATAAGTCTGCTAAGAGCTTAGATAATTTATTACAGGACTAGCCTTGCAAGTAAGTTCCCCACTGCAGATGTATAAAATCAAATTATAAAATACGTTTATAAAAAGAACTACTACGTGCATCGGTAAAATACAAAAATGACGTTACTAGCGCTCCAATAAAAATTCCATTTTGTGCGGTTTCCTCTTAGAAAAGAGGTGAAATAAATGTAGTATTCCCTAAAGTGGAATAAAGTTTCACTTGTGAGTTTTTTCTATTTTATTACATTTATTTTCAATTTAGTTGTAATTGCTAAAACATTTCTGGAACGGTTTGTAGCATCGATTACAAAAACAATAATCGAGTTATTCTTTAGATAAATTCTTCCAGTACCAAATAAATTTCATCCTTATTCATCTATAGCAAAGATGCAGCAAAATATAGCAAATGATGATTGTTTAACACAAAATTGAATTACTTCATTTTTCAATGTAACGAAATTATTAGCCGTCGCCACGATGCTACGATTGGAATATAGATTAGACCTACATTTCTGTTTTTGTACTGTCCTATTTTTTTTACCTACTTTGGAGTAAAGAGACATGTCGATGAGAAATTATTTTCTTATTATAGTAACCCGTTTTTAACTAGATCAGTCATACCTGTTTTAGTGT
>JAFELO010000066.1:83357-186507 GCA_017140195.1 Eumaeus atala
GTGTGCTATTCACCAGCGACGCCGGAACGGATCGTTATTTGAATTATAACAATGTTATTTTAAATACTTCTTTGTTCTTGAGTTGTCGTACTTGAATATTGACGACCCTAAAACTTGATTGTCGCAATAACATTCTCATCTGACAGA
Organism: Eumaeus atala; assembly: GCA_017140195.1. Lineage (NCBI taxonomy): Eukaryota > Metazoa > Arthropoda > Insecta > Lepidoptera > Lycaenidae > Eumaeus > Eumaeus atala. The sequence continues at coordinate 83,505 of JAFELO010000066.1, forward strand.
TATGCATGGGAATTTTATGGCTTCCATAAAATAGATGATAAAGTCGAAGAACAGTAACTTATTCATGGCGTCGCTTCGATAGTTTGCCGTGTAATCAGCATAAAGGCGAATAAAAATAGAAGGATATATTAAAAGTGACCACGCGATCCTATTTAAACGGGACTGTTTCTGTATTCTGTCTTTATTGTGGTCTATAAATGAAATTCATAGGAACCTATATTTACTATTCGACAAATTTTTAAATTAATTAAAAAGAAAATTTGTTATGGGCATGTTAATAAAGTGCTTAATTCCGTCTAATTAAAGTATTTCTTCTGAAATTCCTTTTAATAGTCTACAAAAGCCACCATTTTGACAGTTGCAGTCAGACTTTCGGACAATACTTATTTGTAGCTTAGTTGTAAAACATATAATTTTTAGGACACGGTAGGCAATGATCCTATGTAAGCAACAAATAAAAATATTGCTCATGTGTACATATACATTATAAACTTCATATAATTTAGTGTCTACTGACACCGCAGAGATCTCCAGAAAATATGGTCCCCTTACTATACTTATAGTGGAGCGGTGGAGGTTAAAGCACCCGGGCGTGTGAATAGCAGGGGTCTGTTGTAGGTAAGGATAATTAGGTAAAATTGTAGGCGGGTATCTATATTTTTACATATTCGGTACCAGAATTCCGTACTGAATATGCTCTGTGATTTTGCACAGTTTCATAAAAAAAACAGCCTCTATTGCACCTAACATCATTATCATTAGCATCAGCCAGGTGATGTCTACTGGACATAGGCCTCCAGCAGAGACCGCCACAGTATAAGCTGATTAGACCTGGTCTTCCTGCGGCCTTGGCCAGGTTATCAATCCTAACATAACCTATTCATCTATTTAAATATAGATCAGACATGAATTGAAATAAATATATTCAAGTGTACAGTTTTCCTGTCCTATGGCACGAAAAGGGAATTAATGTTGGACCTTGGTTTTGTTTTATCCTTGTGGTTTGATTATGCAGTTAGAACTTGTAGGATTTTATTATTGTTAACTGAACAGGATGCATCGCCATTCTGTTTTGAGGATTACAAACACACATTTTGGTGCTAGTACATTTGATTATGCTTTTTGAAGTGAAGATTCTTAATATACAGGCGTATTACGTTTTTCCTGTTACTAAAAGCGTTACGGCCGCGTGGAGGGGGTATACGATACACCAGTAGCAAGTTTTTATTATCATTCACTAGTCCTTGGAAGTTTCACTTCTTTTATATATCCCAGCACACATTTTAATTTTTTATACATATATAGACTTCAGTGGCAATAATTTAACCTAAATACTAACTTCTCACAACTGCAAGTGTATTATTTATTATCCAGTTACGTACTTACTGATTGATGTGAGTAATGTATCTTTGAGATTTGGAAGGTAGGTGTATCTTTAAAGGTAGGCTTCACTCCATACTCCCATCCATATATTTTACGTAAATAAACCGATGTCCCGTTTATGAACAAAAAGTAAATGGTCACCTTGTCAGCCTTCTATCAGAAATGTATTCCATCGATCCGATGTCTATGCTCCGTGGAGGGTGGAGATAAGGAGATCTCTCTCTTATATACTCTGCGTGTTTTGTTAAATATAGTATAGTTGGACAAATCAGCGGCAGACTTGTGGTGACTACCGGCACCTACAGACAATCACGTAATTGTTGATACCTCCTTGTCCCCATTGGGACGCCACTTTTTAAACGTCTTCTTTAGCGTATGTCTTAACACTATTATCACCTAGCCGCTAAAAGACTTTCTTGACTACCCACAAAATCGCTATCCATTTTATGTGACGCCTCACGTGGCCCTTTTACTGGTTTCGCAAGGCCGTGCATGAGGGCCTTATTATATATTAATCCAGAAGTGTCTGACAAATAACATTTTACAAGCCTTAAATAACATTTTATAATTGTTTTATATTGATATAGAAGTGTTGGTCGACCGTTCACCAGGTGGGAAGACGATCTCCGTGCGGTCGCTGGCTCACGATGGATGCGAGTAGCGGGGGATTGGCCGTCCTGACGTTCATTGAAAAAGACCTATTTCCAACAATAGAATGATGATGGCTGATATAGACTCAAAACACCCCTCTGCTTGTGGACAACCGCACACAGAGTGGTGTTTTGAGTCTCAACAATGAGATCGTCGCCGTTGGTACTTATGATATTCTAGTTCTTTATCTAATGTATTATATTTGAAAATCTCCAAAACTCAGCTCAGGTTTTTGTATTATGTATATAACTTCGTCGAACTTAAAATATTGGCTATATTTTGCTAAATAACCGCGATATATTTTTTTTTGACACTGCAACTAGTGGCGTGGTCAGCTAGTTAACTATAAAAAAATAATTTGTAAGTTCGTCAACAACCGTTACTTCATCACCATCATCATCAGCCGGACGTCGTCTACTGCTGGACATGGGTCTCCCCCACAGAGCGCTAGAGGTCACGGCCAACGTAACCAAGTCGTCATACTTACTCATCGTTACCATACTTCATTAATATTCTCGTCATTCCGGAGGAGTTCTTTACCATCTCATAGAACACAGTTCTCCCCATCTCAATATTCCATGGCTCATGCAAAACTGAACGATCCAGATCGTAAACAAAATTGAATGACGACGAATGCCTCGTCAGCCATTTTGGTTAGAGCCACGGCTAGGGCTGCTATCTCTAAAAAAATATTTTTATTTCATCGGCCCAATTTTGTACAAATAGCTTTTAATTCTGCGCTTTATTAAGTAAGGACTATTACACCGAATGTTTAGCAAAAGGAAGTGGTACTACAGCCGCCTTGAGCTGGCAGGACCGTGGAGGTACCTCTCCGTCATATGTTAGCCGAAACCACACGAAACACGACTGTTGCCGCAAAGTGACCGTCGCGTTTCGTGGGATTGTTGACTCTCCTTTTGGAGAGAAGATGGAAAGAGGACAAGACGTCGGCATGAGCGTTGGTAGTCACCAGAGGGCTCCGGCTACTGGTTTGCCATTTTATGCTACAAAAAATAAAGACGCACAACAAATTAATTCTGTAAGGTACGTTTCTAGGTTAGCTAAACCTACAAGTGAGGGCTTTCTTAGTGCTTTAATCGGGGTAACAAAGGATACCAAATAATAAAAAAGTCAAATGGTAGGACGGCAACCCTAGCTGCTACGTTCAATTTTTCCCGCTCGAATGGCCGCGTGTAAGTGGGGTAGTCCTGATTTTCATGTTTCTTTTCGTGTTGGCGCTAATCAGGAGCGATGTGGTTTTATTGTTGTGGGTATGATAAGGTTTCAAATACGATTCGGAATACAGAAATGTCTTCTTCTTTTTCTATAGTTCGTCAAGGTTTTTGCATTACGTAACATTAGGCCAAATCGTTTTTTTCTCGTAATTGAATGTGCTAAGTGATGGTTCTATAATTTTTAAACTACTACTATGATTTGTGACAAAATTAATTTTAGAAAATACCACGTATTAAAAATATTAAAATAATAACCATTTGATACTTAACTGTTTAACTACCGCACAAATGCTTTGTGTCAATCAAGTCTCAGGGAGCTGTCAAACCGAAACTAAATATTTATTTCACATACAAGTCCTTAATAGTCTTTGATTAGAGAATCGGGACTTTAATTTGTACCTTTGAAACCGGCCTTTCGTCATCATCACCATCAGCCGGACGATGCCCACTTTTGGGCATAGGTCTCCCGCATAGACACGCTCAAGAGCCACTTGGAATCGGTGGCTCCCCGCTACCTTAACCAAGTCATCATTCCACCGGGTAGGGGTCGTCCAACGCTTCGTCTTCCTGTGCCCTTAGAGTAAGATGATGTCTTTTACTTTTAACAAGTAGAGACTAGCCTTCAAAAAAGGAGGAGTATATTTTTGTATACGTTACGCGATTACGTCGTCAATTGCGGACTTAAATTTCTATTTTTTTTTGCATAGTTTGGATGGACGTCGAGACATCTGCCATCCCAAGCCAGGTCACCCGCGACCATGGTGGACTGCAGAGATTCTGAAACCGCGATAAAATCCGTTAAAGTAGTGTATTGTAATTTGGCATAAATGCTTTTAGATATCGTTTGTTCGCCTTCGCGTGGAAATGCACTTTCTATCTCTTATCATGCCATGTACATTTTTTTGTAATTTTTTAACTGTTGCAGAAGATACAGGTAACAGACACAATGAATCAGCTTACATGTAATAAAAATAGATGTCTGTATAGTGTTCAGATTAACAGAGTATCAGCGCGTTTACAACAGTTGATCAATCATCGTTGAGTTCGTTAGAGCGTCGGTGCGTCTGATCTCTCGCCGGTCGCGTCGGACAGCCGGAACGGTGTAAGTGTGTCCTGTTTACGTGACTGCGATTTGTTTTAACATCGCGCCCGTATGTTCCATTTCTACGCCTTTTTGACTCGTTAAAAAAGCTCTCGTGCGAACAAGGCCTAAGGGAATAGAGACTACTTGTGTCTACTATAAATTCCCCCTCTACCCACTCCGAGGGGGCCCTAGTATAGAGACCAGAGCCCACAGGTGGAACATTACAGTCATGTGTTAATCTTGTTTATGTTGGGAGATGTAGGGGGCCGAGGTAGCTATGCTGAGCATAGGCTCCGTGCTCAGAAAAAAATGCCCAGGAGGACGTCATTATAATAATAATAATATCTGTGGACTTGTCACGCCACGTCAGCTCGGTACTGTGGTAAGTAGTAGTAGTCGAAGGACATATATTTAATATTTTTGTAAATTTAAGAAAATTTATATGTTTAAGATTTTTAGTATAGAAATACATGTAACACATATACAGACATACATGGCCCAGGAGGGATTCGAACCCGCGACCACTGGCTTGACTCACAGACTAACCGTCACGTCACCAACTGAGCCTGCCAGTCGTAATTTTTTTAATAACGACTGAGTTAACATTATTTTGATCGAACATAGAATTTAACGCTTAAAATGTACCAGTATAGATAGTGTGCTCCCTGCTGCCAGACGCTGAAAGTAAAAATGTACCAGTATAGATAGTGTGCTCCCTGCTGCCAGACGCTGAAAGTAAAAATGTACCAGTATAGATACGTGTGCTCCCTGCTGCCAGACGCTGCAAGACTGATTCTCGCCAGGCCACTGATATGATTAAGTTTATTGCTCCATAACATTGTATAAGGGACCAGGGGCTGAGTAACAGCCTGAAAATTTTTCGTTCCGTAGTCTTAGTATGTAATTACAAAGACCCACCGGAAACTCACAAAGAATAACAATTTTTATTTTTGTTATAGAATAGGGGGGCAAAATAATAATCGGAGCCTTTTCACGACTACCGACGCACATGCACATCCACATAATTACTACGCCGATGCGTTGCCCGCCTTTCCCCGTCCCCCAATGGGCGCCCTTTATTTGACACGTAAAATATGATCTTGAAAACAATCATAAAGTCCCAGTGTATTTGCCATTGTGTAGCGTACAAAACAAGATTTATGAACACTACTTATTTATAAAATAGTAATTTAAATAACAAGAGAGATTTTAGCAGGAGGTGCCATGCTGAATTGCAACAAGCATAGTGGACCGGGACAATCGGGGAGGTACCTTTTACTCACATAATACCACCGGAAAGTGACATCCTCCGTGTCGCGTTTCGTGCTATTTGTGAGTAACCGGTGGCCCATTGGAGAGGGGGGAAGAAAGAGGGCAACGCATTGCAGCAAAGACTCCGATTGGTCATCGATATTATCATTAGTACATATAAGCCTTAACATAGCAGTCACCGCATACACTAACAAGTTTATTACTAACATCACAAAAGTAATATGTCAAATAGAAATATAGGTTATTAATGCATAATAGATGAACTAAATAAAGTTGTAATATTTTTGTTACATTATTAACATTCACAAAACGCGCGCACTGCGCTTATCTCTCATTACCCACTTCAAATATCAACCGGAGAGGTGCCTCTCTCTTATATGATACCGAGGCAAGGTCACAGCTATACTGTCGCGGTAATTTTCGGCGACCCGTTGGAGGCGAGGAGAGACGTAGTAGTAATTATGCTGACTTTTACAGGAGCGGTAATCATCAGTAGTCTACGACTGCTCCTGTGCCTTTATACTTTATACGATACGACTGCTCCTTTATACTATAAAGAAAATCGCTCGTTTTATTTGTATACCGTGAGGTGGCCATGGGCAACCGCCACCTCAAGGTATACAAATAATGAGGGTATCAGGTCACCCTGTGCTATAAAAGCATACACAAATAGAGCGCTGAGACAGCCCAGCGTCACGCCCGGCCGACGCTGGTGATTGCACCCATACCCCGAGCTATATCCAGTCTATTGTATGTAGAGGATGCAAAAGATAGAAAAAAAAAACGAGCAGGGGGTACGCTGTAGCCTACTGTGTGTGTTACGTGTTTATGTTTGTATATTAGTATGTCCTCCCTGAACAGTTTCATCATTCATCATTATCAGCCCTTGTCGGTTTACTGCTGGATGTAGGCCTCTCTCAATGGACGCCAAGACGACCGATCTCCTGCTACTCGCATTCATCCCGGACCTATAACTAAAGTATCCGATATTACGCGACGAATAGGCTCGCGGCAGTGGCAATGGGCTGGCCACACACTCAGAAGAACAGATGGCAGATGGGTCAGACTGGATTGAGAGGGCGCGTTTAGGAAAACGAAGCGTTGGTCGACCGTTCACCAGATGGAAAGACGAACAGTCTAGTAACAAGCAATTCGTCTTGATCTTAGCCACACAATACATGTATATTATTATTAAATAGAGTTTGTTGTTTGTTTGAGCGCTTTCATATACTGAACTAAAGGTCTGATTTGAAAAATGATTTCAGTGTTAGCCCATTTATCGAGGTAGTTTATATACCACAACTTATAACATATTAGCGATCTGCCCCGGTTTCTTCCGTGAATGACAGATGCCCAGTTAAGTACGCTAAAACCTTCCACAGGAATTGCTCTATCCATGGGTGAAGGTCTCATGAAAATCCGCTCAGTAGATTTTAAGAAGATCGATCACATACAGACAGTCTTTGGGGAGACTTCTTTATTAATATGTCCCAGCGTTGCTCAATCCGGTTTAAATGTTGGTTGGTCGAAGATTTGTGTGGTAGTCATTCAGAGAGACACGAAGGGAAAAAAATTTAAGGACTTTGTTATTACATATACCATGTTGCATAGGAGGAGGTAGTGCCATGCATAGTGCATGACGCTACATCCTCCTGTGCAACGGAATTGGGCCGGCACGACCGGGGAGGTACATCTCGCTCACTTAATACCGCTGTAAAGCTGTTTGTGAGTAGCCGGAGGCTCATTGGGGCGGTGGAGGTGAAAAAGAGAGCAACGCATCGGCATAATTTTACTGATGTTTATGGGCGTCGTTGAAAGGCTCGTTTGTTCCCGTATAAAATGAAAAAGGAGAAAAGATAGATGTCTAACCAGGACCTATGGATCCGAGAGTTGTAGTTTGTTTGCATTTTCAGTTTCTAATGCCCTTCGATAGGAATCTGTGGATCCGGTCATTATTTCGATAAATTTGCCGTCGTGCCTTTCTTTGAAAGAAAAATATTTTTCGATACAATAAAGGAATCAACGATCTTATCTGTCTGCGGGATATCATTTCGCCCGGCGCTGGGATGTGTTTAATTGATTGTTTGTTTGTTTGCTTGTCCGCAGGTGGCTCCGATAGCAATAAGGGCAAGAGTAAGAAATGGAGAAAAATCCTGCAGTTTCCTCACATATCGCAATGCTTAGATATAAAAACAAAAATAGGTGAGTGATTTAAGTTGATTAAATTCTTTTAAGGTGTATCATCGATCCGCTACTGATCTTGAATATCGGAGGTGGTTGAATACCTTAGCAAATTATGTGCTCAAATCTTCCTCGGGACTCCGTCTGGCCATTGGTGAAAACCGCACGAAGATTCTGTAGATTTTGAGAAAATCAATTCCTTACAGCTTTTGCTTTGGGCGACTTTGTTTTATAATGTGTGTTTTAGTGTGTACGCTAGTACCGCTAGGTGGGCCTCGGTTTCACCCGTGAATGATGGGGGCTAACACCTTAAAGCTAACATCGCTCTATCCATAGGTGAAAACTATACGAAAATCCTGAATGGATTTGGGAAAATTGATCACACATACAAACAGCTTCTGGGAGCTCTGTTTTACAATATGTCGTAGTCGTATTGTACAAATCGCAGTATAACATTACGGCTAGCCATTTTCAAAAACAGGGCCGTTTTGTTTTCTTGCGGGCTAACGATGACACGGGTTATCATTGCGAGGCGTTTGAGTCTCTTGATTTTAGGCAGTGATAATGATCGATACAAGGATGAAATTATGCCAAGTGTTTTGAGTGCAAATAAAAAAGTAATCTAACCACGAGCGCCTAGTCGGGAGCTACGCGCCAGCCTATGTATTCGCACCTTTCTTTCTGGGCATAGTTTTTATTTATCTATATTCTACAATCGACACCATCGTTGTTGTCATGTCAAGCAACACAGCGAGTGTCAAAAGTAGGAACTAAAACGTGTCAAAAAAGGCGGGTTTCAATTCACTTCATTTCAATAAGGCAAGCTTTATTGAATATCGGATAACGGCGAAATCTTTTTGGTGGAATCTTACTCAGCCTTATTTATACAAAATAAAAGGGCCCTGTTTTTGAAAATGGCTAGGCGTAATGAAATACGGCGATTTAGACAATCCGACTGCGACATACATATATATATACCGGCAGCCAGTTAGTCGTCGCAATAAACACACACTAGCAGTAATCTACTCGCCGTATAAATAGATAGAACAAAAGTCGACGACCTGACCTTGTCTGCGCCCTAGCTCCAAGCTAAAAGCCTCGCGCTCAGTCACATTGACATAATTTTTGGTGGCGGGGCATGGGCCGTGGGCCGGGCCCCTAACACATATCTGCTATTGCCAGGCTTAAGGCCCACGGTACGCTCACATCAGCTCTGACTTGTTTGTAGCTGCCATTTTGGCATAAACAAAGTGGCACATGTTGAAAAAAAGGCTTGTACATCTCGATGAAGATACCTGTAGACCTGATGAAGTTACGTACTACAAACCGCGCGAAATGCAACAACATCGCCATCACTTTAATGCGAGATCATGTAATAATGTGAGAAAAAGGTACCTCTTTGCTGGAGTCGACCCATTCGGCCGAAATGTTAGTAATTGTGGCTCGTGACCGCGACCTGTGGCCGCTCTGTGGGAGAGGCCTATGTCCAGCAGTGGACGTCGTCCGGCTGATGATGATGATAATGTTGCTAATTACGATTAATAATGTCAGGAGAATTAAAAAACAGGCGAGGCGAGAGATGCACACGTGTGCGTAGACTATTAACTCGCGGATATAAAACGGTTCGTTGAATAAACCGGAATAAACCGGTATTACGCTTTTACGAGCTGAGCTTTTGATTGCGTTTTTTATGTGCCACTCCTAAGCAATCTTTTTACGAATACCCTCTTATTGTTTTGCCTTCTCTCTTGATACCGCCGCAAGGTAACAGGTGTGTAGCGCTTCGTGCAGGTTGAGAGTGTCCAGTGGCTCATTAGACGAAAGGAGAGCATGTACACGTGTTGTCTACTCAACTATTATGCTTGTTTACCCCCTTATATTATATAAAACTACCTGACCCGGCACAAGTAGTTTTGCCACATAAATTATTTCCAAGTATCACTTAGGGGTATGAAAATAGATAGTAGCCGATTCTCAGACCTACTAAATATGCATATGAAATTTTGTCAAATGGGTAAGGCCGTTTCGGAGGCGTAAGGTAACTAACATTTTTTTTTCCGGAGGGACCTAATACTGGTTGGCGGCGCTAGTCCAGCCTCAACAGTTCTACTGACTACGAAGACTTTTTGTCTTCAGGTTTAGGGAGACGATACACAGGGGGACAGACCCCCCTCTTTTCCCGCAGATGGGAAGAGATGAACCGGGTTGATTGTGGGCGTACCCTATAGTGATTATTTTTGGGACCGAAAAGGGGGAAGCGGTCCCCCTCCCCACTCTAGTGGGACGGTGCTCGCACGATGCCGTTTAAGTTGCGGTGTCGTGGATAAGGATAATTGAGCTCGTTTAGTGTTTGGCTTATCTGAGGAGGCCGGCCTCCTCGCCCCCCCCCCTCTGACGGAGGGGGTCGATTTGCGCTACAAATCGGCAAAAGCCGTTTTCTTAATTTATTTATTATTAGAGCTCTCTAAAGTCGCGTTATTTTATTTCTATCAATGGTAACTAACATTGTGGCACGAGAATCTTATATATATAAAAGATATATTTCAGATCGTGTCGGACTGCCGTCCGATTGGTACAGGGGAATGAGGAAATAGAAAGCACTGTGTCAGTGGACATGGACACTTTACAATAAATATAATAATAAATAATCATTTATTCTGAAAAAATCTACATATACACAGTACATAAAAGAAACAAAGATAAACATTTCCAAAGTTAAGCGGACCTTGCAGAAATGGTCTCAAGCGCAGCATTGCTGGCGGTGCTGGCGGCGCCGATCTTCCGCTTGGACCATCAGGTGACCACACGGATATGACACAAATTGTTAACCGTTACACAAAATTTATGTACATATTTCAATAACCTTAATACATTTCTTTTTTATTCATATTTTGTTGACAGACAGGCAAAATTTAATGTTTGACGTTAGTTATACTGATAAAAAAAGAAGAAGAAGATGTACAATTTTTTTAACACAAATGTCAGAAAAATTTATGAACAAATAAAACGCAATGCAAGTTAAACAGAAAATAAACAAATTATGAGAGTTCGGAGAGCGTGCGGAGCACCGATCAGAATAGAATACGAATATTTTCGCGCCGTGTTGTCTTGCGTAGTGGTTAGTCTCTATAACGGTGGGCGCCGTAGCCAAAGTGGGTCTACGTAAGCGCGGCAAAGCGTTGTGGCCGGTGTTACTCCTTGTGACTGTTGTTTTTTTGTAAGTTTCGTCCTGACGGGCAGGCTAAGATCGTAGGACCATACCGTCTCGTCTTTAGATTACTCTTTGTGAGTTGTATACTTTGTCCGGGGGATTAGGACCCTCACCACTATCGTGACGCATGTTATATTGATAATGATGCCACTGACCGTATTAGTAGTTATATTTATTCAGTTGTTAATCCGTATTTCCGTATTGAGGAAGACGGTGACGTTACAGAACCCTCCCCCCCCAGCTTCCGTAGAGTGGGATGAGCCGCCGCACATCGATCCTACCAAGTGTCCTAATTCTTCGGCCGGTTGCTACCTCTTCGGAATATAATAATGAGGGAATACAGGAGACAAATTCATTGAGTAGTCTTAATAATTAATTATAGAGAATTCATAGAGATTACTTTAGCCGAAGTTCTGCCTGGAACTGACATCTACCTGTACGGGGCAGTATATACCTACAGGCTAAGTGAGATAGTTTAGTACGCGTGTAAAAGGAATGATAAATGCAGGTAAGTAATTAAAACCTGTGACGCGCTTCGCTCTCACATAAAACATGTGTCGGTAGATAAAGACGCGGAGACCATCAGTGCAACGTGTTCTAGGACTGTCTTCCATAGACAAGACCGATCGTAATAATGTCATCCTAGCCGAATTTCGGCCACGGCGACCGTCCCTATAGAGACTATCCAACTGCGCAAGACATATCATAGTGCGCAAATGTGTGCGCATTGACACTCCATGTTCCCTAATTTTCCTATTTCGACGGGACGGCAATCCGATACGACCGGAGAGAAATCAGGCGCAAGTGGAACACAGCCGACTTCCAGACTTGGACTATTATTAGAAATTGACATCTCAATAACACTCGAGACTCATACCCATGACCGCGGGTGCCAACGACGCCAGAGCTGAGGTGCCCCGGATGTCAGCTATAGGGCATCTGAGAAGGAACCGGACTCCCTCAAAAGGGTGCAATAGAGAAACCTGCCTTTGTCATTTTCGTTTCATACAGTTCTCACTAAAGAAGAGAATTATCCGTATAGTTGACGCTTCATAGTCACCCTTCGCCCTGAGTAGGATGTCCCTACTTATTACAGAAGGGCGCGCTAGGGCTGACGACGATTTGTCACGTTTTATTGCTAACAATTTTTTGTTGCCTCATGAGTTTGATGAGTTTTGTATTAGATTATGTCCTCTGAGACGCGATGGGAATATTTATTTGATGTAATGTGCAATCTCTTGAGAGACCTTGCGAAACGGTATTTAGGCCCGTGGTATTAAAAAAATTTGTCGCGTAACCAGGCAAGAGCATCATATAGTCTGTCTAGCGATGGCAGCTGTGACAGCTGATGCTTGTATATGTCGCAGTCGCATTGTACAAATCGCCGTATTACATTACGGCTAGGTGTTTTCAAATACAGGGCCGTTTTGTGTTGTAGTCGACCAAGGATTAGCCGTATTGTCATTGCGAGACGTTCTTCAATATGGTGGCTGACATTTAGCCTCACAAAATTTCTAAAATCTTGTTTTTAGGCAGTGAAAGTGATCGATACAAGTATGAAATAACCTTACTTCGAATGCTTTCTTTCTTTCCTTTAAACCTACTATCTGGGCATAGTTTTTTTTCTTTCTCTGTATTCGATAATTGCCACGCCATGCGCCATTGTTGATGTCATGTCAAGTAATGCTGCGAGTGTTCAAATTAGGAACTGAAATGTGTAAAGGAGGCGGATAATGACGCACTTTAGTTCAATAAGGCTAGCCTTTTTGAATAACGTATTTTTTTAAATACGTCCTTTCTGCCGGAATTTCACTCAGCCGTATTAGCGCCGGCAAATCCTTGGCCCGTCACAAAACGATACAGCCCTGTTTTTCACGATGGATAGTCATAATAAAATACGGCGTTTTAGACAATACGACTGCGACACATACACCAGGTACATCAAGGTACGCCACCGGCTGCGCACAAACCGCAAGAAACGTGACAGCGAAGCTGTCCCTTCCACTGACCGTACCGGTTAAATTGGGCTGCAATGTAACAGCTATAAAAAATGTAACAAATTTAATTTGCTGTTAATTTGGTGTTTTATGTCCCTGTGTGCGTTAGTCCCAGACGGGCGCAGCGTAACAGACAGTCAGTGTTACATTGCACACGAATTGAGTAGGCACATTACGTGTACGTGATACCGACGAATAGTTAAACTGTCGCGTTTCGTGCGGCTCGTGAGTATTAGTCCCCATTGGAGGAGAAAGACGGCAGGAGCGCAGCACATATTAACAAAACGCTCCGTCTCTTATACAATAAAAAAAAAAAACTGCGCTGGGTGTCGTCATTTTCTAAAATAATTCCACTTTGTCCCATGACAAACAACGAGAATAGACGTTTTTTTTCTCGGAGGAACCTACTACTGGCTGGCGGCGCCATTGCTCCCGTCTCTACAGTTGAAGACTTGCTGTGCCTTCTGCTTAAACGTGTAGTCAGATCGACGACGATTACATGACTACTACGACGTACTGGATATTTATAGGACTGTTACACGAAACTCGTAGCACCTGAGATTGAATAAAATGCTCAGGTGAGCAAGCGTACGTATTACGTTTATACGGTACACTGAGCAACATTAGGTTACCACCAAAGAGTTTATTCAACGTCGAAAATGTTCTCTTTTTATAGTATAGGGGAACAAGCGAGCAATCGGATCCCTTCAACGGCTAGCGACGCCCATGAACATTTGCAAAATTAAGTCGATGCGTCGCCCTCCTTTTCAGCCGGTGGCCCATGAGGGGGGACTTCATGGACCACCGGCTACTTACTAACCGCACGAAACGCGACACCATAGGTGTCACTTTACGGCGGTATCAAGTGAGCGAGAGGTACTTTCCCAATTCTGTTGCATAGAATGATGTAGTGTCATGCACCATGCATGTGACTACCTCCTATGCAGCAGAGCACTACCACTTACAAAAATGTTTGTATTATTACGAGTTTTTATTGCACTAATGAGAAGGCTTTTTACTCTAATGAGTAGTTTTTACATTAATGATTGTAGGCTTGAGTTAGCCGTGCACGGAGCGGTAGGCCTTGCGTATGTCCCCTGTCACTCACGATGTAAATGGACGTCATTCTGGCTGTGCCGACAGGCGATGTCATAGTTGCACAAGTTGTTGCCATGGTAACGTCAGAGATGCATCGCAGCGGATTGCGCCGGCACGATCGGGGAGCTTTCGCTCACATGACACCGCAGCTAAAGCGTTTTTGCAGTGTTGGTGGAGGTGGGGATTTTTTTGCACTCTAAGGCTAAAACATCTGTAATATACAGACGGCTCGCCATAAGGTGATACGTCTGCGTGTTGAAAAAAAAAAAACGCCATCCATCTCGCGACAGCAACAGACGGGAATGAATTAAACGGCGCGTCCTTTTTTGGTGCGGTTGTAAAGTTTTATTGCGCGCCGGTGGTTTTTGTGGTGAAACAATGCTGTGACGATGTTAAGGAAGCCTGGAATTCCATTCGGATGCCACGCCCGCTATGGGAAAAACGCATGTCATTAATTTAATCATTATTTTATTACATGCGGCAAAAACTTGGGTAAAAACTTTTAAAGAAATTGCGCGGACGTGTGGAATTGGCATTTATTATGGTAATACTTTTTCGAGTCGGTCCAGTAGTTTCGGAGCACATTCAATGCAAACAAACAAAGATATTTCCTCTTTGGAGTATTAGTATATATTATGCACTGGAAATATATTAAACAAAACAATACACACTACGGCACACATGTTTGCATAATTTCTTGTGTTTTTAATGAAACTGACAACAGAAATGACAGAATAGATGGCACCTGACGTTCAGTTTTTTTACAAGAAGTTTTACTCCAACAGGCAACTGCATTCGAAGTTGAATGGATTTTTTTAACAATTGGGATCGAATTTCGCTCTGTTCCAAACGTAACTGTTGTAAAATACGGCACGTACACATACGAGTAACTAGTTACCTACAAGTTGGTGCCCGCGACTTCGACTGCGCACATGTTCACACCCTATCATAAATTGTAGCCTATTTGTTATACTGGTGTATAGGCTATATTATTGTGGAGTTTCATTGAAATACATTCAGTAGTTTTTACGTGAAAGAGAAACACACACATCCATTCATACAAAGTTTCGCGCTTGTGATATTAGTAGGATATACAACACTCATTTTGATGCCAGCTACCTAAGGGAAATCAGACAGGACGACGTGGCAAATGTCACGACCCTTATCTATATACTACTTTGTTGTTTCGAACGCGCTAAACTCCGGAACTGCTGGCCCGAATTGAAAAATATTTTCGTGTTGAACAGTCCATTAATCGAGGCAGGCTATAGGCTATATACAATGACGCTACGACTAATAGAACCGAAGTTAGGCAGGCGAAACCGCGGAGTAATGCTAGTATACCTACGTACCTAGATGCGTTTGAAATCCTCCCCCCGATTCAACTGTAACACAGCCAAGGCCCTACTCTAAAATGTGGCGTAGTATCTTAATTTTTATATTTCGTAAAGCATTGTATTGTCAGCCCTACGCTGAGACCGCGCCGTTATCTATAAATACGACAGTCTAAAACCGTATACATATAGAACGCAAAGGACAACGAGTGTGTGACGCCGACGCACACGCTGCATTGCAGCCCAATTGGGCCGCCAGGACCGGGAAGTGTCGCTCACGTGACACCGCAGGCAGGCGTGTAATGGCGCGAGTGCGGTTTATGTGTAGCCGGTTGTCTATTGGAGGAGAGGAATAAAGGAGGTCAAGGCAATAAGCATAGTAATTGTGCGGATGTTTATGGGCGTCAGTAGTCATCTCGATTGCCCTCCTGTAGTTTTATAATAAGAAGTGCGAAGCCAAATGATACGCAAAACTCACTGCTGTCGCGTGGGAGCGGTTTGTGAGTTTCCGGTGTCCCATGGGAAGGTAGGAACATGCCTGTATCATAATTATGCGGATGTGTATGGGCGTCGATAGTCATCAAAAGACACCGGTGACAAGTGTTTTTTTTATTTTCTTCTGTTTAAATTCGTTGCGTGTTGTCCCAAGACAACTTAGCTTTTCCTAAATACTACCTAAATACTACAAAGAGCAGCGCCTTCGGTTCAATTGGCTCCGCCTGGGATCACCTCAGGTTACTGAGCCCTACTGCCATGACAAGGCTAGAACCATGGTGGGAGGCCCTGTCTGTCCCGTTTAGACAATAAAAAATAGCTTTATGAAAATATTGGCGAGTTGGCAGGCAATAAAACATGTTCGTTATCGAGTAATGTGCGCGCAGACCCACTGATACACGTATCGAGTGCGGATGAGGTCGCGAGCTGTAATGGGGGCGTTTGAATATTTTATAACACACTTGCTATTGCCCGCGGCCTCGCTCATTTACTATTCGAAATGGGTTAAAAACAACGAAAATGTTGATAGTGCTTCGAGCTTCGCTTGCTCGTTTTGGCGAGCACATTACCGTGCGTCTGGATCCCATAGGATTTCTTTTGGGGTAAAAGTAGCCGGCCTAACATTTTACCCCTTATGAAAGAAATTAAGACGCCGGATCTGGTGGCATCCTCTATCCCTTGGTGAAGACCGCATGAAAATCCTCTGAGTAGATTTAGAGAAAATCGATCACAAACAGACAGATCTGGCCTGAACGGGCCTGGAGTTATGCTGTGGAAACGAAGACAAGCCGCTTCTTTGGATTCCTGCTGGACCTCGCCGGGCGTCAAAACTAGGGTCTTAAAGCGGTCTTTGAAAAATCATAACAGCAATTTTTGTATGATCCCGGGATTTGAACCCGGGACCTCACGTCTGAACATGCTTACCACTAGAACAAGAGGCACTTGTTGTTGAAGTGAATATTGCGCAAATGACGAAAGCGAAGTAAAGAATGAAGTCCTACGCTGGGTGTGTTTCACACGATTTTACTACTCAATATTCTTTTCATTCCACTGGCCTAAAATATCATTACTTAAGGAGTGGACGCATAAGAGGTGGCGCTACGTGCAGAGGGTATTTTTGAATATAAAAGAAATTGGTCCCTCGAGGCGGATTTGGAGCGCGTGAAATAAAATGTTTATTGCTGTTCGCGAGCCTAGCGGGTGATTCAATTATATCTGACGATTGTATAATAAAATTTTGCACTGGCGGATAACTGCGGCTCCGTCTACCTTTTCTATAGCATAGGAAGAGAAAACTAGCAATCAGAGCCATTTTGCTCACTGCCTAGCCCGTAACGATGTGGGGTTTTGTGCAACTTGTGAGCACCCCGTGGCCCATTGGAGGGGAGGTAGAAGAAGGGCAAACCTTGGCATTGTGCGGATGTTTATGGGTGGCCCCTCATAAAAAATATATAAAAATAATTAAATAATCAACATTCGCGGAATTTATTAGTGTCGACAATGTAATGATTTCATTTTCTTCCATTGAGTTACGGAACCCTAAAAATCGAATGAGAATAAAGTTTTCGTCGACAAGTTTTCTTTTTTTCGGAGGGACCTACCACTGGTTGGCGGCGCTATTGCTCCCGCCTCTACAGTTCATCGGACTAGCGAATACTTTTTAGTCTTCTGGTTTAGGGAGACGATAGGGGGACAGACCCCCTCTTTTCCCACAGATGGGGAGAGATGTACCGGGTTGTCTTGTGGGCGTACCATATAGTGATTATTTTTGGGATCGAAAAGGGGGAGACAATCCCACTTTCCACACTAGTACGGCGCTCGCACGATGCCGTATAAGATGCGGTGACTTGGATAAGGTTGATAGAGCTAATTTATTATTTGCCTTGTCTGAGGAGGCCGGCTCGTCGATAAGAGTTCACGCACAGATAGGTAAAGGTACTTCATGCGCATATGTCAGGAGCGCGCTGCCATTTTGTCCTTGTAATCACCGAGACGGATTCCTCGAGCGTCGTTGCCAACTTCAACAAACTTGCACGGCTAACTTCAAGTTGTGTGAAGTTACAAAATCGATATCGGCGACTAGAATGAAATGTCTTTATCCAATATTGATTCGATTTTCATGCGAGTTATAGTTGGTAATGTGTACACACCGCGGTATGTTTCACCAGTTCCTGAAATTGACATAACTCGCTCCCGTTACTAATCTCACTGGTCATGGCGGATTGCCGTCCCATCAGAATAGGGGAACATCAACATTGTGCACTAGCACACGATGAGTCTATAGTACAGAGTGCACTTGTGTCTGCAGACAACTGTGCACTATCACAATATGCGTATAGTGCACGAGTGCACTCTCCAGCAATGACACTGTTATTATTGTCTGTCCCTCCGTCAAGTAGGAGGTCAGCTTACCCAATACCTAGGTATTGTAGTTGTCGTTCGGACAAGGAGCCGGCGGGCATGACCCTCATGCTGACCGCTCACGAGCGAGTGCGGCACCTGCTCGGAGGTGGCTCGTGATATTTCTCTTACTGAGCATAGACGTGCGGTGTTGTGTCATCGTACGTGCAATTTTGGTTCCGTATCACAGAAGAACGGGGCTCTTGTAGGATCACTTTTTTGTCTGTCCGTCCGTCTTTTATTTACTTTACTGTAGCTTTTAATAAATACTAGTAATACTAGCTTTTATACACTAAACGCTCCCTGGACAACAGCTCTATGCAGGGAGGAACCGCATAAAAACCGTTCTTTAGGTTGTTAGAAAATCGATCACATAAAGACAGACAGCATTTGGTGACTTTCTCTTATATATAAGAGACTTTCTCTTATATATAAGAGAAAGTCACCAAAAGCAGACATTAGAGAACACACGAGCATTCGGGGCCCCTTGATGACTATCGACGCCCATAAACATCCGCATAAATATTATGCGCTGCCCTCCATTCCTCATCACCAAGGGACACAAACCGCACGAAATCCGACGGAACATCTGTCACTTGACGGCGGTGTCGTGGAAGCGTGCAAGAAGTTCCCGTCCACGTCGTTAACAGAGGAATGCGCAGTCGGCGCGGGCGCGGGTCAGGGGCTAATACTGTTGGAGCGGTCACCTATTGTACTCATTGCGGTACTTCGCTGGAGAAAAGATAAATTGGAGGCTGACGATGAGTCTTATGAGTCTTAAGAGATTTAAGGCGACGTGAAAAAATATGAGTGCTACCGACGCGTCTAAACATCTGCACAACCAGATTTTAATGACAAACTGCGCAGCTTTTCTTGACTGCTCTATGCTGGCGGAAGTGTAGCTTCATCGGTTATTAAAGACACGGCGGGCCATGGTCTAGGTGAGATTGTGATCGGCGAGCGAACATACCCCTCCCTCCTTTCCCGCAGATGGGAAGGATGCATCCCGATAGTTATTTGAGATTAGCTAACGAGAGTGGTAGCTCCCGTGCGACAGCTTCCTGTGGCCTCGAATTGTCTTGGGGGCTGGAAAAGCTCGTTCAGTTGCTCAGCTTGGGGAGAACCGTAGGGAGATAGATATAGAAAAAAATGGCCTTCATAAAGACACAAAGAGAGAGTTAAAAGTAAGCTGAGAGTTACATATAAGTTAGTGAATATAGATAGAGAGTTGACGGTACTTGAGATATACATGTACAGGAGTTGTGAAGGCACAGAGAGAGAAAGTTATGTTTCGTATAGTACTGTAGGGGCAAGAGAGAGCACACAGTTTCTATCTCTCTTTCTCTCGTGGCCAAATAAATAAACTTAAGTTAGGAATAAGATTTATTTCAGTCGTGCGGTCTAAAGCACATTGGTAGTTTTCCTCTCTGATTTATGTTATTAGTGAAAACAAACTGAGATATAAAGGGCCACGTTAACTGGAAATTCAATTGAAATCTCAATCTCAGGTGAATTATATCAGATGGCACGTCGACTTCAAACCCCATTCGTTTCGGTGCAGCCACTAAAACTATCAAACTGATACAAATCCACGAGGCGACAGCCCTGTACCGTATTTCACACTTATCTGGACCTGGGATCGGGGTAATTGATCTATTGGTCCCGGCGCGGTGAAAATGAACTCTAAGCGCATAGACATAAAGGTGGGAGCTGCGTGACGTATCATTCGCTCGTAAATTGAGGTACGTAGGTGGGTTGAGACATTTGATTTGCGATGGATTCAATCAGTGTGAACATACTAGTGACTTGTCTTGAAACTATCTTTTTGTAGCATCTAAAGGTAGCAAGAGGTAGTGCCGTGTTGCATTGCAACCGCATTGGGCAGGCACGACCTTGATACCACTCGCTCACATGACACTGGCGTAGAGTGACATCTTCGGTGACGTGTTTCGTGCGCTCTGTGAGCAGCCTGTGGCCAATTCAAGAAATCAATTAGTTTTTGTCATACTTTGTTAAATGTCCGTGGGAAGACGGGTCGGTCAGCTAGTGTTATACAAGACTGTTCCGTTACGGACTGGGTGTTAGACGACGCACAGCCGTAACCGCTGCACCTACAAACTTGAAATTTGTTAAGCTAGTGATGGAAGCGAGCACGCAGTAAGGATGTTTTTATAGTATAGGGGGCAAACGATCAATAGGAGTCTCTTAACGTCTACCGTCGCCCATGAACATTGCATAATTACTGTGCCGATGCGTTCCCCCTGCTTCTTCCTCTCAATGCGCCACGGGCTACTCACATCCCGCACGATGCGCGAAACCGAAGATGTCACTATACGCCGGTATTATGTAAGCGAGGGGTACCTCCCCGGTCGTATTAGACCAGTTCCGCTGCAATGCAGAATGGCACTACCTCTTACTGAAAGGATTTTCAAATTTCAACCCCTCAGGTGAAACAGGATGAAGTTTAAAGGGAATTCATCCATGCGGAAGAAACCGCGAGGCGCTGCTGGCGAAGAATAAATATACATTAATTTGTACAAGCTTTAGCATTTTCAACATAAGCAGGATAAAAAGTTGTTCGCCGCGGGGGGCTCGTGATACATCATGTGGTGTGGAAGTCGATGGAATTTATAATTGATAAAAATCGAACCTCTTACACATTAACAAATGTGTGAGGGCAAAAATCCGCCAACCGCGTCGGAGAAGGCGGAATTAATTAATATACTTAATGTTATGAAGCTGAGGGACGTGTTTGGTTGAACGCGCTTATCTCAGGAACTATTGTTTCAGTTGTAGATAGTACATTTCCTCGGGAAGGGTCTTTTCGGACCTGAACTTATGCTGTTGAAGTGAAGAGAAGCGACTCTGGATGCACAGTCTGATATGAGAGTGTTTCGTCATTATCATCAGCCGAATGACGTCCACTGCTGGTCAGAGCCCTCCCCCATAGAGCGCCATAGGCCACGGTCACGAGCCGCTTGCATCCAGCTATCGCTAAAGCATAAGAGTGTTTGTTATAACTTATTTAACTATAATTATCATTGGCCCGATAGGGGGCGGGGGGATTGACAGGAGGGCAACGCATCCGCCTAACAATCATGCGTATGTCCGTGAGCGTCAGTAGTCATCAAAGACTCCGATTTCTCGTTTGCCCCCTTATGCTATAAAAAAATCATGATCAGAGTGACCGTGGGGTCCGGCCTTCCCAGACGGGGGCAGCTCGCGCGTGGTAGCAAAAATGGCCTAGGCGCTGACGTGAGCGCTAGGTTCATGGTGACCATGACCGTGAGAGGAAGCCAACAGTCAACACGCAATGACAATGAATACGAGCGACGTGTAAGGGTAGCGCGGGGCGTAACCGCAGGGCGATGCCAGTGACAAATATGTCGGGATCGATTGTAAGTAATTTAAAAGAAACCGGCCGAGAGCGAGCCGGACTCACCTATACAGGTCTCGCCTCTTAAACTGCTTCATCGATTTCGTTCAAACCAATTTCATTTGAAGTTATCATTGAATTTCTACAATTTCGATTTCTTTTACATTTTCCCCCTCGGTATTTCAAAAGTCAGGCAGGGGTCGACTATGGAACTACTTACCAATCCAGCGGCAAATATCTCGCAAGCTGTTAGCGTAACCGATAAACTTTCTTAGCAACCTCCATTCCAGTTGAAAATACCACTCCAATGAGAACCCTCCAATGCTCTCGAAAAATCAATAAGAATTATTTTTTCGAAAATTATAGACTCTTTTGTACCGGTTCTTATAATAAACCTGCCTGCCAAAAAAATCCATAACCTCCTGTTATACATCTGTGGACATACGGACGGACAGACGGACATAATGAAACTATAAGGGTTCCGTTTTTTACCTACACATAGTAAGAGGTAGTGTCATGCCGAATTGCAGCCACGGGGAAGAGTGAAGGAGAGTAATATAGACACAACACAAAGTTCCGACTGCTCTTTTGCCCCCTAGTGCTATAAAATATTGTTGAATTTTTGTGCCGACTGTACTTACGGCGAAGTGAATTGAGATTTCCTACTCAAGTAGTTCTAGGTACCCAGACACTAGAATGTGCATAATACTGCAGGCACTCTCAAGTAGTTCTAGGTACCTGACACTAGAATGTGCATAATACTGCAGGCACTTTCAAGTAGTTCTAGGTACCTGACACTAGAATGTGCATAATACTGCAGGCACTCTCAAGTAGTTCTAGGTACCTGACACTAGAATGTGCATAATACTGCAGGCACTCTCAAGTAGTTCTAGGTACCTGACACTAGAGTGTGCATAATACTGCAGGCACTCTCAAGTAGTTCTAGGTACCCAGACACTAGAATGTGCATAATACTGCATGCACTCTCAAGTAGTTCTAGGTACCCAGACACTAGAGTGTGCATAATACTGCAGGCACTCTCAAGTAGTTCTAGGTACCCAGACACTAGAGTGTGCATAATACTGCAGGCACTTGGATTTTGTATGCGTTCACACGCACTGTGTGGAAGGCTCCATGTTTTGACCGTTCCCATGTCGTATGGGTGCCATATGCAAGTAATAGCATATAAAAAAGGGCTGTATTATGCAGGGATTTTTAGTGGTAATCCAACAAAGAGTTTTGAACAATTTTTCAACTCTGTATTTATATTGAAACAAAAATTAAGTGTGACACCGAATCTGTTTTCAAAAATACCTGTTTCTAAGTGTAAATAACTGTTAGATTCGCCTAAAAATAAAATTTGCCTCACTTGCGGTATGTTTCCCTTTAGGCAAAGAAACTACAACAGTGAATTAGACACACTCAAGTCGCACAAGAAGAATGGAAGGCCCCCCATTCCATTCTTCTTGAGCGACCTGAGTTTTTGAGGGACAAAAATCATTACTCCTATAAAAATGTTTCTATTGAATCTTTTCCAATTCTCTTCAGCCATGATACAGTGTTTCATGCGTCTAAACCAGCTTCAGAAACACATTTTCCACTCTGGTGACGGAAATTGTATCCCTTTGCAACTGAACAGCTCACAACTGAAATAAAATAATGTAATGGTGAGTGTGTGCGGCACCCCGCGTGGAGCTCTCCTCCTCATGAGAAGATGTTCCTGTAACATTTCATGGACGCTTCTCGCTCTCATCTGCATTATGTGCTGAATCTCCTGATACGTAATTCTAGACTTAAAATGTTCACTGTTAGCACGATTTCCAGGGTAACTGCCCTTTAAGAGGCGACTTCTTTCGTCATCCCGCAGAGTTCCAACCAACCTACCAACGATACACGGTTGCCTTAATCTAAAAATGCCATTTGAAATCTATAGTATGTTTCGTCCGATTTCAGGTGATACTTAAAATCATAGTGCGAATGTTCTCGGCGTAGATCCACTTTTCGGTAAGACACGACAATTTTAAAAGAGGTCGTAAAAAATTGGATGGAAATTTTAAAATTGGAACGTACCTTTTTTACTTATAAATAATTATATTTTCGGAATAAATTATTTCCAGCCAGTATCTCATACATAAAACCTTTTTCTCGAAATGTTTTCTGAGTTGAGTGATATATATACAATATTCTCATGCCTATTATTTCTTAGTAGTTACTGGGTACGAACATGCTACAGGCCCATAGGTATACGGACTATCGGCCCCTCAGGCGTCCGTCTGACAGTCTTATTAAAGATGAGCGGGATAATGTACTGGACCCTAAGGGCCTAAGGACCCAATGAATAAACAATATTATACAATTCACGTATAAACGTTGTGTAACGTTAAGCCCCCTTAATTGACGCCTTCGCGATCCCTTGATACTCCAGGGCCCAGGGCTTTAAAATAAGAATTCACACTAACACATAAAACACTCGATTTTTGGAACGAAGTTCCTTATTACCTTAAGCGAACTCATAAAAAATGTAACAAGACTTTGGCACAAATCTATACACTGCGCCGCTCGCCACCTGCCTGCACACTTCGAGCGCGCATCGGCGTCCATCTGGCATAGTCTTGTTATAAGTTGAGAAGTAATATACTGCACTAGACCCTAAGGGCCTGAGGGCCTAATGAATAAACAGTGGGAACACAATTCACGTGGAAATGTCATTGTGTAGCGTTAAGCCTCTCTTAATTAAAGCCTTCACGATCCCCTGATTCTCCAGGGCTGTCCATAATAAATTCTATGAATAAAAAACAAAAAAGTTTTGTTGATTTTTTGGCTAGTAAATTTCGAATGTTTTCAAGTGTTTCAATTTAAAATATTTTGGCAGCGCAGCCTTGCCAAACATTCCTGCTGCCGGGGAAATCTTTCTTGTACCATCAAAGTAAAAGAAAAGTAATATTTAAGTTGCGTAATTTTGACAGTCAGTTCTGTCTCACTTGTAATCGTAGGTATCCAAATCGTAGCTAGGTGTCATAGTCTATACATCGATTTCCTCGATAAAGATCAAAGTGATGAAAGAGAATCTCTCAAAATGAACCAGCAGCTCCGGAACATTTAAGCAAACAAACACCTTCCTATCCTACTAGTATATGATAAGTTAGGTATCACTCAATTACTACGTATAGAGAAGAAATCTCATCCCTTTTTTTAAAGAAATTCCACGAATAGAGGCATTTGAGTTTTGGTACAGTCGAAGATTAAGTGAAGATGTGTAGAAAGCAAATTTTATTTGCGTATTCAGTACGTTTGAGAACAGGCTACTATCTATTTTTCATACCCCTAAGTATAAGGGTTGTTATGTTCACCCAACTTGGCAAAATAACGTTTGCCGGGTCAGCTAGTTTTAATATAATGTGGATTAGCTTTTATATAAACCGATGTTGTGCCGTAGCAAGCACTATCCTCAATATAGAAACATTAATAAATCTTATTCATTTGACTATAGCTGTTCTGTATTTTCTAACATAGCCTAAATAAATGTTGCATACTATGAAAACACTGTGGTAAGCATTCTTTTGTGTAAGACATGTTTTATAATGGAAATGTCAAACATATCAATTTGATTTTTAATTATTTCTTTACAAAAGGTTTTTGCTTTGTCAAAATTAGGATCGAATTTCGGCCGCTGGGCGATCACAACAGATACCTGCTGTAGCGGAAGTTTTAATGAAATCATGTATCACTGCAAGATGCGCTTCGCAGTAGGCAGTGAAAGAAGGAAACATATTAATCCTTCCAGCCCTATATACTACATACTTGATCTGGCCATATAAATACTGTTACAACTGATTAAAAAAATATTACATTTGAATTTGGAATCTGTTTTTTTTAAACGATTGTTCCCTGCTTCCTTATTTTGGCGCCAATACATTGTACAACATTTGAGAACAGAATTGCTGTTATTGCATTACATAAAGTATGTAAGTACATGCAGTTTTTTTAAAATCTCCATGTACTTGGTATCAGTCAAATGTTTATGTACCGGAATATTAATAGATACAATGATACTTCCTGTGTTTGTGAGAGAGACACAATTACTATGCCGATGCGTTACCCTCCTTATCCCCCCCCCCAATTGGCCACACATCACAATCGCATAACTCTGACGATATGACGATATTTGTCGTAGCGTAATGGTATAAAGCCTTAAAGGCTTCCTCGTTAAATGGTCTAATCATCATAAACAGATTTATTATTTTAGTATAGATTCCATTTATTTTTGGGTATCAAAAGTTGATTTTATGCTATTTCAGATTGTATATTGTAAAGGACAAATCGAATCCTTCTTACGACTACCGACACCCATGTACATCCACACAATCACTACGCCTTATGTTTAAAACGTTGTCAACCAACGTTGCTATACCTCATGGGAATTTCTATTGGTATAAATTGTGTAAAATTCGGCGGGTTCCATGGGGAGGCTTACTAGAGGCTGTTACGGACGCAGAAAAAGTGTACTTTATCTGCTCAAGTGCTCGCTAACGAGGAATGAGACGATTCGTATTGCGAGCTGATCGGAAACAATTGTAGAAATCCTAACATCGACATGGAGATGATGACATGATACAGCTTTAAACCAGCCCGTGGCCGAATGGATGAGGGCAAGTCTGCATATTCATTATTCGGATACTTATGAGTGTTGTTAATCATTAAAATGCTCTCGTATATTTACGCCAATGTTATTGATTGTTGTGACTATTTAACGGATTTTATCGCGTCTCTTTAGACTTTCTTGTGGAATGAGAATTATTAGAATTATTCTTAATTCCACAAGAAAATCTAAAGAAACGCGATAAAATCCGTTAAATAGTCACAACAATAAAATGTTTAGACTGCTTGTTTGTCCATCATTATCATCAGCTGGACGACGTCCACTGCTGGACGCATTCTCCGTCGCATGGCGAGTGACAGCATTCTACGCTCCTCACGCCGCAATATGGTGTTTCTTCAATATGGTGGCTGACGTTTAGCCTCATTGAGTCTCTTGATTTTAGGTAGTGATAGTGACCGATATAGGTATGCAATTAGACCAAGAGTTCCCAGTGCAAATAAAAATATAACGGAACGCGTGGGCGGGTGCATAGCCCACACCTAAATCTTCGAATCAATCTGGGCATAGTTTCTTTTTCTCTATATTCTACAATTGATGCTTTTGTTATTGTCATATCAAGCAACGCCGCGAGTTTTAAAATTAGGAAATAAAATGTGTCAAAAAGGCGGATGATCCACCTTATTACAAACAGTCTAGTTATATTGAATAACGTATAACGCCGGACTCTTTCTGGCGCAATTTCACTCGGCCGTATTTAATCCGTCTAACCGTTGACCCACCACAAAATAAAACGGCCCTGTTTTTGTAAACGGCAAGTTGTAATGAAATACGGCGATTTAGACAGTCCGACTGCGACATATATATGAACTTTATTAACTTATACTTCGCTCGCAAATTCCATGTCACTATCTAACTCTATGTCTTAACTATTGTATAACTACCGCTCAACTTCCGTTGCCCTCATTTCCATAAACCTGTCGTCACGCTATCACCAGCTTACCCTGCAAGTAAAGCTTGTGTAAAGTTTGA
The DNA here is from genome assembly GCA_017140195.1 of Eumaeus atala. NCBI lineage: Eukaryota > Metazoa > Arthropoda > Insecta > Lepidoptera > Lycaenidae > Eumaeus > Eumaeus atala. Next base: position 110,851 of record JAFELO010000066.1, read on the forward strand.
CTTTGAACATTACAGTTACAAAGGATAAATTTTAGAAGATTATAGGAAGAGTTATTGCCCTGCTGCAATGTATCCGAATTGGAGCGGCATGACTGGAGATGTACCTCTCGCACACATCACCGCTGTATAGTGGCAAATATGCTGTCGCCTCGTGCAGGTGAACCATTTGTGGGCATGAGGAATGATGGCAAATCATCTGCATGACAATTCATTATGCGGATGTCAAGGGGCGTTTGTAGTCGTCAAAGGGCTCCGATTGCTCGTTGGCTCTCCTTACTCGACACACGAGCTCGATGGTTCCATAATATTGCATTGTCAACACACGTGAACTATAGGAAACGGGATGTGATGAAGGAGCTCAGCGCATCTGCGTATGCGTGTTTCTCTCTCTCTCTCTCTCTCTCTAACTATTTTCGTTTCGTCTTTCTGTTTTGCTTTGAACAGTTTTTACAGACAGGTTTTTTGTATATACTAAAAATATAACTTAAAAGAAATAAAAAAATATTCGTAGTTATAAATTGTTATTTTTGGAGGAATTAATTAATAAATGAAGGAATGTACCCTCACTAACTAATTGAAAGGAACTTCGTACAACTCGGGTGACCCTCGACACCTAGCATTGCCTTTTATTTTCAATTTCTACTGTAGTGGGTCTTTTCCTCTAGTAGGAGGAAAACTTTGCCGTTGCCCGTAGATAATCGCACAACTTTCCTGCAGATGTGCTGCCCTCCTTTCCTCCTCTCCGCCAATGGGTCACCGGCTACTCTCGAACCTCATGAAACGCGACAGCGCAGCTCTCTCCTTGCGGCGGTGTCATATGATCCAGAGGTGCCGGCCAGATTTGCCTGCAAATATAGACTTGCGCTTTGACAATCACGTAATTGGAACATTCAGAAACTGCTCCTACCGTCTTAATTGTACAGGAGGTACATAGGCACCGATCTTCGTATTAACTATGCGGATAGCTCATCCTCTAAATTACGTGGAACTAGTGTTACCCTGCCTACTTGCTCCTTCAAGAAGCTTGACGCAACGAGTACAGAACGCTTGTGCCCGATACTGTTTTAACATCCCTCCCCGCGCACGAGCGAATCCCTATTTGAACGGCGCACGGCTCTTAAGGATGGAAGACGGTAGGCGTCTACACCTGGCCACTACTTTATTTGGTATCGTGAAATCTGAATCTCCGCCGTACTTATTCAGTAAATTAAAATGGTCCAGAGACAGGCAGCTGGGTCTGTCGGCTAGGGGACCAACGTGCCTACTAAGTACACAACTGCACCACACCGCTGCATTCCGGGGCAGTGTCAGGCACGTCGCCACTAAGAGCTGGAATGATCTACCCCCGCCAATTCTAAGTGTGAAAACAATTAACAATTTTAAAATCAAATATAAAAATTACTTAACAGAACAACAATTGATTTATTAAGTAAAAATTTGCTAAAAGTAGAAATATGTTGCTTGGAATAATAACACGAAGGACACTATAGTATGATACACGCATATGTGAATTAGCCCAATATTAAATGCATATATATTACATGCGTATTATGAAAAAACAAAGTAATATATCCCGAATTCTTTAATATTTCCCAAATAAGATGATAAATAAACTTGGCAATAACATAAGGGTTTTCTTACCTGAGCGGTTTTCAACCCGTGTAACGGTGGCGACACAGATTCATTCACATCATTTGATCAGTTGTGCGGCTGTCGCAATTACACTTTAGTCTTCAGTATTACTTTTAGTCTGCGGTCCACAGTACACGAGGATTGTGATTTCTGCGGAAATCACAACTATTAAGAGAGAGAGTTTGGTGCATCCATCGGCGCGAACATATTATATTTTTCTTTTTTTTTCTACTGTAATAAAATTTTTATTTTTGCTGCTTGTCTTCTTGTAAGGTCGCGTTCTGTTAAATATATCAACTGCCTTGCAGTTTTATGTTTTGTGCGGTACATGTTAATGTCGAATCTTCTACCAAACAATATTTTGTACTTGTGCTAATGTGTAACAGTGTACTTATGTTTACATCCTCAATGAATGTTTATTTCTTTCAATGGAACAACGGTAGTACCCTTTTACATTAATAACAATATAATTGTAAGTTGTGACGTATTTAGAGGACTGTGGTGGAAGGAATACATCCCCAATGAATTAATAATTATCTGGTAGGGACGTGCAAGAGTGGTGATGTCGATGTTTTTGTTACGCGACTTCGTCAGAAGGAGGTATATGCTATTCGAGTATATGTCTAATATACGTACGTAGATTTCCTAGCCTGAATGACTTGACACTTTTTAGTTTATAAAATATGAAAAAGGGCGTTAGTGTGTGTATATCAGTGTCAGATCGGTACATTAGTATTTGCGTGTAAGAATAACAAAAATGTACACAAACATTCGCGTTTATAACATTACTAGGATTCGTTTTAATTGAAACTTCGTTTACATTTATAGAATGTAAAATCACTAACGGGTTAGTTATCAGGAGGATTATATATATAATTATTTTGTACCTATCGTTAACATCCATACGTAGTTATTTATCGACAACTTGCCAGAACATCCCTGCGCAGGAATTAATTAAGCAAGCGATATACAAATGGTAACACCCGTCCCTCGCCGCCTGACACCGTTATGTTGCATGAAGTTTTTGTATACTCGTTGAGCCACGCGTCTTTACACGCTTGTTTAAGCGTGTGTATTGAACAAATAACACATAGCAAGGGGTAGTCTGCCAGCTTGTAATGTTATATTGTCTCATAAATTGGCCGACGAGGTAGAGGAGGTACCTCGCGCTCACATGACGCCGCAATAAGGTGACAGCCGGTGCGCCACAGGAGGGCAATACATCTGCATGACACAAATGTCTCTGGTATCAGTAGTAGACAAAAAGCTCTAATTACTTGTTTGCCCCTATTCATATCATATTCATTTGGCGACCTGACGCCTGTTCATTTACTCACATGCCGATGCGATCCTCCTTTGCCCCATCCTCCCAATAGGCCATCGGCTACTCGCAGGATCGCGACAGGAGCTCTCGACTAAATATAAAATAGGTAGCTCCATTAATACTCCGTAAGTAGAGCTGGTTGACCTACGATGGTTGGGGGAAATCTGCTCACCCCTTCAACCACGGACGGGTACCACGGGTACTGGCGCGCGGTCATCGTGGTTAACCTAACCGGTATAGCGGTTTGATTCGAGCTCGTTGCCAAGCCGCGTAAGCCGTAAGAGTTAACTACAGTAAATCCTCTCTAATCTAAATCTAGGACTAAACTAATAAAGTCGTTCTGACTACCCGGAGTCTAACGCATGTGCTGTGTTCTGTCTGATTGTGGATTGATTCTTATAGTCCGCGACCGAACCCCTCGGACGGGCTGCAGTGGACCTGCACCGCGGCTGTTGTATCTGTTTGCGTTTTGTTTAAACGGCTAACTGTAAAATAACAGATGAAAAACAAAAACATGTCCGACTGTTTAAAATATGTTGTAATGTAATCGCGATATCTGGACGGAGCATCCATCCGTTCTTCCTGTAGCACAAATATAGAATTATACACACATACAAAATACATACACGAGTACATATAATTGAAAGTCATTTTCCTCCGTCTGACTGTCTATGACTAGCCGGTGGCTCATAGATGAGTAGGGAAGGAAGTTAACATGTCTGCATAACAATTACGTGGATGTTGCGTCGGTAGTCTTCACGAGGTCCCCAGTCCTCGTATGCCCTGTACCATAATATTTGCTAGATTTTTAGTAATGTGGATAGTGCCATGCTTTATACCGGCGTAAAGTGAGCGGCGGGCTCCGTGCGGTTTGTGAGCTGCCGCTGGCCCATTGGAGGTCGGAGCAACGTGTTCGCATAACTGTTTTTTTTTACGAGATAGGGGGCAAACGAGCAGGTGGGTATTGGCTACCGCCTCCCATAGACATTTTGCAAGGCTTGGCGTCTTGCAGACGCTTTGCCTGCCTTAAAGGAATAGGTATGCCCTTTTCTTGAAGACCTCTAAGTCGTATCGGATCGGAAATACCGAGGGAGGCAGCTGCTTCCACAGCACAGTTGTGTGCGGTAAAAAGTGTTATGGACTTACGAAGATCAAGGTGGAACTGAGAGTTCTCTCGCGATGTCCGTAGATGGAATTATGCCGTCAGTATTAAGCCGCACTATTCGCTGGAAAACCAGAACATACATAAAATAAGGTAAAAGACGCACAGCGACTTGACCATCACTTCGTAGGATATTATGTGCATGCGGATGTTTATGCGCGCCTGATAATTATTAAAAGTCTTAAGTTTATGCGTATGTTACTCATGGTCACGGCTGATAATGGTTAATGGTAAAGCTTATGTAACGTCGGGCCAGTTAAATAATGAAATAAACCGCGAGAAAATCCATAAAAGTAATTTTATTGTAACGGACAACATATTATTAGTGTTAAAAATTAAAAATAAAAGATCCAACCATAATATTGGCTTTCGTAGTCCTTATTATTGGAAATGTAAATAGGTCGGTCCACAAAACACAATGTTTACGTCACGACGCCAGGAAAACAGGATGCGCGGAGACGGGTAGGCCACGTGATAACAGCGGCGACAGGGAAACAGCTCGCATATCCACCGCGTACTGTCGCCGAGTTATCCTTCTTAGCTGAACTTATCCTTCTGAGCCTACAGTGTGTAAGTATCCAAGGATATGTATAAATGTATTCTTGGAGAGGTGTAGTCGACAGACGCCGAGAGAGAGTCCAGAGTTACGTGAGCGTCTAGCCAAAAACACCTTACAGCAGTTATGAGATATTGTTTGGGAAGAGGTAGTGCCATGCTGCATAGGAGGAGGTAGTGCAATGCATAGTGCATGACACTACTTCCTCCTGTGCAACGGAATTGGGCCGGCACGACCGGGGAAATACCTCTCGCTGACATAACACCGCCGTAAAGTGACATTTTCAGTGTTACGTTACGCATCGGCACAGTAATTATGTGGATGTTCATGAGCGTCGGTAGTCGTAAAAAAGCTCCGATTTCTCGTTTGCCCCTATTCTATTAAAAAAACAATTTTCGTTTGAAGTTTTTATTGGTTTCTGTAAGCGCATTTTTTACAATTTTCCTCTGGGTACTTCAAAAGTTGGAGGGGATAGGGGAGGGAACTCTCTGTCAGTATTTAGAAGCGAACGTCTCACAAAGTATTAACATAGTCTAATAAAATTTCTTAAAAAGAGATAGACATCCTTAATTCATTCTTTTAATTTACCACACTACATCTTGTTGCAGTGTTATATAAATTACACCTGCCAATGCTAAATTTTGAACACCAATTCACCAATTAAAACGTCGGTGATATACGGACGGAGAGATGGACACGAAGAAAATATTTCCATTTTTTGACATTTGTAGATGTTACTACTGGAGCGTACTAGAAATCTGATTTCTATTTTTTCTGATACCAGTTCCACTTAAAGATGTTAACTCTGTTCTTCTCAGACCCTGACGTCTGTCGTTGTCTCTGCTTGCAGACGTTAACCCTGTTGATTGATGTGTAATACTTGGTTCTGCTTGCAGATGTAGACTACGACTACGTGGTGGACCGGCAGCCGATCGGCAAGCTGCTGTTCCGCCAGTTCTGCGAGCGCAACCGGCCGCACTACCACAAGTACAACAGCTTCCTAGATGCGGTCAGTGATCACAAGTGATTATTCACTTTGTTACTTTGTATACACCCGGCGTTGGTGACGTCATCTGCGCTACCGTAGCAAGCGTAACATCTATGACTAAAATCCAGCCATAGCGCACCGTCGTGTGTGTTTGTGCGTGCATGCGTGCGTGCGTGCGTGCGTCCGGGTGCTACAGCATCTGGCGCCAGACTCACAAAACACAAATAACGCTACGGCTGTCACTTAAGGCGGTATTCATTTATTTTTTGCACTGGCTATGAGAGAAAGAGAGAAAGAAAACTTATGCTCACACCTCTCTCTCTTTCTCTCTCTTGCCCCTATAGCTTCCTTATTATTTGTCTTTATTATCTATTATTAACATCTTTACGGGACAAACATAGTCTGATGACAAAGTACATAGTTTTATAAATTACTATAACAAAAAAAAAAAAAAGTATCAAGCACATAATGGATTAATTTATCTTCGCTTTTTCTCTATATTCGCTAACTTATATTTTCCTCGCAACTTCCGTTGTTTTTGTAACGCTCTCAGCACGCATTCGCCAGCTTTTATTTTCCGAGTCGATCGCGCGTGAAGTAGCTTTACTTAAACAATGCCTCCAGGCGGTGCTTCGTAAGGCAGGCGAGCGTTCTACTAACACAAAACACCAGGCGGTGCTTCGTAAGGCAGGCGAGCGTTCTACTAACACAACACAACCGTCCAGCGGTCATAGTCGCCACTCCGGCTCGGAGATAAATCACACGTTAAAAATCCATTATGCCGATCAGTGGCGGCCTCCGAGCTTCATTAGCTCACATCACCCCCCCTGCCTTCCCCCCATTGTTCCCCCTTAGCCGCACCACCCTCCTCCCCGCCCTGATTACTTCTTATGATGCACAACTTTTCTGGAGATTAAACCTCAAGAAGCGATTTCGTGAAAACTTTGAGCTGTTAAGTAAACTAGCTACCTCACCGCGGCTTCGGTCCAACAGTCGGCACTATAAGGTAATTGCCGACGCCCATACACATAACTGCTATGCGGATGCGTTGCGCTCTACCATCCTCCTCCATTGGGCCACCGGCTACTAGAACACACCAGGCGCGACAGCATGTCTGTAACATGTGCCACAACTGCTATGCGGAGGCGTTGGACTCCTATCATCCTCCTCCATTGGACCACACAAGGAAACGTTGTTCGTCTCATTCATTTCATTGGGTGACCATCTGACGATGATGATAGCTCAACCTGCCTTAAGGTTTCATTTCAAAAATATTGTGAAACAGCGATTGAGCTTAACCAACGCAATTACAAGTGGACGTCGACTGCTCTTTTGACCCCTTATTCCATATAAAAGACTACACAATGCTCCCAATGGAACATCCGACACACCTGTTAAGTTAACAACCTCGCCGCGCCGGCCCGTGTCGGTCGTAATGCATCTTTGTCCTTTAATAAAAATACACTATATTTCATATTATAAGGGGGGCAAAGAGTAACAGGCGCCATTTTGTAACTACCTACTCCGGCAGACATAACTGCTGCGCGTATGTGTCGTCCACCCATTGTCTTATCCTACGGTCCACCGGCTGTGTCTGTGCTCGGTGCCCGGCAATGTACGAGCCAGAAGTACCTCACCGATCTTGCCGGCCAAATGGCCACAATTTTTTAACACTTACTTTTATTCTTAATTTCGCAGATATAGACCAATATAAGAAACCAATTTGTACAGTTTTGATTTTGTCGTTGTGTCGTTTCCATTTTAATAATTATTTAAGTTTTTCGATGGTTTAAGCTTGATCACGTCACCACTGGCATAAAGATAGCGGTCAGCCTTTGCCTATTCTTATTATTATTCTTGAGGTCGGATTTGCCAATGTCATAGTTTTTGTTTCGACTTTGCTTTATTTGGATGTATTGTAGGAGTACAAGTTCGGTTCCAATTGTCAAGGAAGTCTGCCCTGAAAGGAAAGATAAATTGTCTATGATACAACTACTATATAAACTACTATATACATATTATAATATTATAATAGTAAACTAACAGAATATATATATATATAATATAAAGAAGAGGATTAAGGACTGACCTTGAGGCAGTCCATACCAAAACATTCCACGAGAGAGATTGGGAGTAGAAATAATAATGGAGCGACAAAAAAGATAATTAAAAATATTAAAAATAAAGCATTTTTTGATTGAGCACTGGAAGAAGAGTATTATCAGGCACGGATGAAATATCTAAGAATATCCTATGACAGTCTCACGCTCAGAGAAAGAAGTATAAATGTCTGGACAAGGGTTCCGCGATTATCCATTGTACTAAGACTCTTGCGGAAAGCAAATTGAGTAAGCGGTAAAATGCCACGGATTTCTATCAGCCACTCAAGTATGTTTTTAATAAGATGTTCTAATATCTTGGCCAGGGTAGATGAAAGGGCGATTGGACTAATTTTAGGACTAATTGGAATTTCTCCCAAGTGAAAGGAGGAAAATTATTTGAAACATTGAGAGGTAAAGAAGGAAGAGAATAAGATTCCCCTATAGAGGGAACATAAGTAGGAGCTAGGTTAGCTGCGAAAGAATTTAACCAAGGTGAAGGTTAATTAGAAATAGAGTTATTATAGGAAAAAAATCGCAGAATTTTCTAATATATGTATACTGACAAAAAACATATACTCAGAGTCATTAAAACCAATATTATGAGAAGGGAGAGAAATAGAAGAATATGTAGTGTTACCTGACGTATGGCAATGAGAGACGGCAATGGCATGAGAATGAAGAACGAGAATGGCAACACCATCTTTACCATCAGCTCTGTCGTTCCTGAGAGAGATTCCAAAATGGGATCAACCAAGTCTGCTGGATGGCAAAAATTTATATTTATTTATTAAAATAAAGATAATATCAAGTTTTTTATTTTTAATGCTGCGAGCGTTCCATTGGATCAATCTGTGAGCTATTGTTTTTAAATAGGTTAATGAGATTAGATAGGGCGTTTAGAAGGTTATTCGGGAATCCGGTGTCGCTAAACCGGGAGACTAAATTTATTAAAATTGTGAATAATTGTTCGATTAAATTATGATTAGGTGAAATATTGTTTAAAGCGGTACCATTTTGGGAAATAATTTGTGGAGTTTGAATTATATTGCAATGTTCCTGACTTGTCTGTCATACCCTGGACGGGGGAGTGTAGGATATGAGCGACGAGGCGAATAGACAGTTTTTCGGTAAGATGTAGTAGGGGGAAATAAAGTTTCTGGTCAATTTGGAGAAGAGATAAAGGGGGTTGTCTACAACCTTCTTCTTCTCCAAACAGATCCTCTAGGATCTGGCCACATGAGCAAATGAACGTCTCACTTGCGGAAATCTAATAGAGGCCTCTAAATATAACGCTGATTCCTGGGATATAACCAATTGAATGGCATTTTGTCGAGAATGTGTTGGGCATGAGGAATCATTAGCTGAGTGAGAACCAGGACAGAAGAGACAGGAAGGATTTTGGCTACATGTTTCACCATTATGCATCTGTCCACATTTAAAACATCTTGTTTTCAGTCTACATTGAGGTCTTGAAATCTGATGCTTTGAATGGTGGGTGACATATAAGTTTCTACAGGTAAAGAATTAAAAAGAGGTAGACATTCTTGGATAGTTTTTGTCTAGCAAAAATCAAAACAACCGTTTGAGTAGGTATCCAAACTGGTAAATTGTCATTGAAAGTCTTCCTACTCAATGGACGTGCCTTTATCACTGTGCCAAACGTTTCCGGTACAACCATTTGTGTGACAACATTCTCTTTGGACCACTCAGTAGAAATGGTTGGCACCACTTCCATTCGGGCCAGACTGTACATGGGAATAGTTGCTACATACCTGCAGATATATTTGGGAGATCAATAAAAGAGTTGGCGTCATTGGCAGTTTCAATTGATAATCGATTTCTGCCAATATTTTATCCCGTTTAATTTTATATTATAAATATTGTTTTTGAACAGAAAATGGCCAAATTGTATAGGTCTTAGCGAGCTATTTTTTATGTGACATGAGAAAAAGCCAAGAAGGTCAAGTTATAACAGCAAAACAAACTGATAGCTATGAGTTTTTTTTATAAATGGGGTTTGTTTTGATAATTTAACACGATATATTTGACATATACCAGTTTAGAAAAAAAAAAGATAAAATATAGGCAAAGGCTGACAGCTATCTTTATGCCATTGATGACGTAATCAAGCCTAAGCTATAGAACATTTTGAATAATTAATAGAAAAGAAATAACAACGAATAAATGAAAACTGTTCAGTGTAGTTTCTTAGATTGGTCTATATTAACGAAACACAGAATAAAAATAGGTGTTAAAAAAATTGTACAATGGCCATTCGGATACAATTTTTTCCTCTACTGCAAGTCCCATTTCGCGCGTTGCCACAGATTTTGAAAAGTTAGAACTATTATTTTGTCCTCTCTTCAAAATCTCCAGTCACAAGTAGAGCTACTAGCAAAGCTCCACGACTAAGAGGAGATGAGAAGCCGCAGGAAATGCTGCTTGTGCATGGAGTTATAGAAGAAAATAAAGAGGACACTGCATCCATTCTCATCAAAATTTTGATAGATCATTTAAAAATGCCTAATATTGCACTATCAAATATAAAACGGCGCACAAAATAGGTATGGTTACACGGCCAATACTTGTTAAGTTACTTGACATTCACTTAAGTGATAACGTATGGCATGAAAAGTCCTAAGTTAAAAGGTTCTGGCATCACTATATCCAAATTCTTTAACAAAGGACGACACGAGGCCTTCATGACTGCCAGGAAAACCTTTGGCGTTTCCAATTGCTGGACAAGAAATGGTACTATCATTATCTCGGCTCCCGATGGGTCTCGCCACCGAGTAACTTCGCTGGCTGAGCTTAAGTCTATTCCAGTACCGGTGACTGGGAGCGCTCCTACAGGCAACAATAATCAAACAACCAAGGCGTTTAATGAAGGGTAGATAATATTTAATATTATGGCTCTTTTATTATTGTAACTAATTATTATTCCTGATTTCTTTTTTTCTCGTAATAATCAAATTGCTCTTATTTCGATACACTGTACCCAACTAGTCTACATTATTGTTGTGTTCTTGTGACTTGGTTCGATAGTACGTAATATTGATAACTTTGCGCAAAATGGTTCGGTCTTTTTTCACAATGTGAAATAGCTTTTTGAACCGTAACAACCGATCTTGTTTACACGACCACACTTATTAATTAATTGCGTAGGTATGTTTAAAATATTTAATCAAATGAAATTTTGTTAATCTAAACTTATATGCGCTGCCAAAATGTCAAGGTTCTGACTCTGACAAGGCTTTGAACACAAGTATATTGCCTCTTAGTACCAAAATGTTGTCGGTGTGGTTTTAGGTGCTTATCATAAATTATTCAATTTATATATATATTTTTTGATATTTTATTTATTTGTTTTAGACAACATAAATATTAATTTATATAATTATATATTTATTATTAATACTACAATTTTATAATAATTTATCTATTTGTATGTTTAATTTTTATTTCTATAACATTCCGAATGCACAACGATAGCGAAAGCGATGACGAAAGCTTTGTTTCAATTTCAATCATCAGCAACCAGCGAACACAGCTTTCATATTGTTTCCTCCTTGTCCCTTCATAGTACTCCAACCTTACAATTCTTTAACCTGGATAAAATTTTTAATGTTTGCACATAAATGCACAGAGCGTCCCGGCGCATCATCCAAACTTTTGAAACTCTTTTGATTCTCAACTTTCTATTCATGCCATCCTTATTTCCGAATCCTTAAAACTTCCCTACCTTCTGACTCTTACTCTTTTCCTGGCTTTCAACTGAATAGAAACGACAGAATTGGCAGGCCCGGGGGAGAAGTAGTCATTTATCTCCGAAACACATTTCCTTTTAAAATTTTAAGCTCATCGCCTCAACCGCCTCCTGTCAACGAAGCAGAACATCTTATGCTTGAAGCCAAGCTAGAGCATGTATGGGTACTCCTTGCCTCGACCTTATGATGATTGCTTTCCCTCAGCATGTTGATATGTTTGGTCAGTGTGCGGCCGATGGATTTTCGCATCACGATTTAATTTTTCTGTCATACAAAGTACGTGTCCCAAAAGATAAAGGGAAATTCCTTGTACGGCGTAACTTTAAGGGAACGATAGTTGACCAACTCCTTTTTGATGCTAAGAAAATAGACTGGGAACTGGTTTTTGCCGCGAAGTCTATTGACGACAAAGTTGAAGCATTTGACCGAATCGTTATTCAACTTTATGACAAACATGCACCGTTGCGCCTCGTGAAAGTCAAACATTGATCTGCACCTTGATTAACAGATAAAATTCGAGCGATGATCAATAAAAAACAGAGCCAAAGCGAAGCTCCGGGATTGTTTCTCGGATTCAAACCGGGAAACGTATAACCAAATATGTAATCGCTGCAATAATATGTGTAGGAATGCGTAGCTACGCTACATACATTTGTCAATTGAAAACAGCGACCAAGCCAAGGTTTGGAAGTTCCTAAAGTCTATAGGAATGGTAAAACTTCTAAATCACCTATCCCTTCCAACCTAGATATTGAACTTTTAAATAAACACTTGTCCAGTCCCTCTTGTTGTTTTGACCCACTTTTAAAAACTGAAACTTTAAATAATCTTTTTTTTTTTCTCGTGCTTCCAATTTGCCTCCGTTTACCTTTAGCCAACTAACTGTATGTAGTGTTAAAAATACTATTAAGAACATCTCCTCAAAAGCCGTCAAATGTGATTGCATTGGCCGCGACATGATACTTCCAATTATTGAGATCATTACACCCGTGATTACCGATATTCTTAACTTTTTTCTTAGTTCAGGTGTGATTCCGGCTTCTTGGAAGGACGCTTATATAGTTCCACTGCCCAAAAAATCCAAACCTCGCTCTTTTTCTGAATATCGTTCTATCTCTATTCTTATTATCACAAACTTTTCAATTCTTTTCAGTCAGGATTTCGTCGAGGTACATAGTAAAGCCATTGCTCTTGTTAAAATTACGGATGACATTCGACGGGGAATGGACAATAGGAAAGTGACTGTATTGAAACTGCTCGATTTTAGCAACGCTTTTAATACGTTGGTCACGATGTACTATTATTATACTTCTCCTATTAAGACCAATTAACATGGCACCAGAAGTAATACACTGGTTTTATAACTCTCGTCGGGGTTGTTGGCAGCGAATAAAGTGGGTAACATTCTCTCATCCTGGAATAGTATTCCTGCTGGTGTCCCACAAGGTAGCGTTCTGTCTTCTCTTTTCAATGTTTATCAACTATGTCTACCAAAAAATAAGTTCTGCCTACCATATGTATGCAAACGACTTACAGGTTAACTGTGTTCTCTTTCAAACTCCATTACTATGATCAAGAACGATCTAGATAGCATTCTGCAGTGGAGTCAAAACTTTGGTCTGAACCTCAACCCTGAAAAGACGCAGAGTATTATAGTAGGTAGCAGACAGCTCATCACTGTTGGCACAACAATCATACCATTTAGTAATACGGTAAAAAATTAGGCATCCACATTAACCAAACTTTTTCATGGAATGTGCAAGTCCAAGAGCTACGAAAGAGAATATTTGGTGCTGCAGCTTCTCTTAGACGTTTAAATAATTTCCTGTAAATTTGCCTTACACAATCCATTTTTTTTGTCCTTGATTATGCTGATGTATGATGCTATTGTGATCTCAATGTAAACCTTGCTGCTCTTGAACGTCTCCACAACCTTTGCATCCGTTTTTCCTTTGGAATACGTAAGTACGATCACATTTCCGAATACCGTGCTAAGCTCAAGTGGCTTCCCATAAGATTACGTAGAAATTCACATATTCTTCATCTCCTGTTCAACGTTCTTTTTAATCCTTCTACGCCTACTTATTTAAAAGAAAAATTCTCTAATCTAGGTGATAACTCTTCAATCCTTCGTTCCTTTATTAAACTAACTCTTGCCTTTTATATCCACAAAAATACTTTTTATGAGTATTCCTTTACTGTAATAGCAATTCGTTTGTATGTGTTTGTGGAAAGATGGAACGGCCTGGCGCCTTGCGTACGGATACGGTGTGAGAGGGAGTGCCAATATATCTGGCCATGATAATAATACTTAAATTAGCTATTGCAGACATTCATATACGGGTGCATCTCTCTCATCTGCGGGAGAGGGAATCAATCCCTCCTTCGACTCCAAACCTAGTCTCGTCACCCGGCGAGAACACATAGCACTCCGATGAAGCTGTACTGTTCTCTTCGCCTCCACAGCATACGTTCTCCAAAAATAATAATGCATTACATGCGAATCGGGCGGACGCGACTGAGTAGGCGCTTAATAATATGTCAATGATGTATAGTGTGGGTTTTAAGGGGCTGGATGATCTATTGAGATGGGACGAAGGGAGGCAAGGCAACTGACGTCGTGTTGTGCGGATGTTAGTGGTCACCAAAAGTGGCTATAGGGCGCACAATGATTATTGGAACAGGATAAATATACAATAAAAAGGCCTTTGTCCAGCTTGGGGACTTACCGGTCTAAAATTACGATAATAAAACAGACTAATGTTTATGATGAACCAAGAGGTAGTGCCATGCTGCTTCGCAACCGAATTTGGTCGGCATAACTAGGGCTCTGATCTAGCTCAAACATTACAAAGTGATAACAATGATGTGGCCTTCGTGCGGCTTGTGAGTGTCCGGTGGACCGTTGGTTGAAAGAAAAGGGAAACAGGACTGCAAACCACATATTATTATTACATCGCGTTCATAAAAAATGTCTATAGACAAATGTCGGTAGTCATAAAAGAGCTCCCGACTGCTCACTTGCGCGGTGGAACAAAAAAACTTGTGCAAGTAAATCACCTCGAGCTACATACGCAAATACGTACTTACACTTTTGAAGGTGAATGATTTTGCATATTTCTTATTTAAAAATGGCCTAAAATGCCCCATTGGAGGGTCGGAGAACGGTGTAGGGCAACGCATCTTCATGGCAATGTTGCACTGCTCTCTTGTTATAAGCATTATTTGTTACGTTTTTTAACAATATAGGGGACAAACGAGAACTCGTTTCCTTATGAATACCGACGATAGATACCGCATAATTATTGCCCGTGTTAAGTAAACCAGCTATCTCGCCGCGCCCGCCCAATTATATTTCATATTATAAGGGGGCAAACGAATAGTCGGTGCCATTTAGTAATTACCGACGCTCATATACATAACTGCTATACGGATACATTACACTCCTACCATCCTCCATTGGGCCACCGGCAACTGAAGCACGAAACGCGACAGCATATCTGTAATCTGTGCTACATAACTGCTATGCGGAAGCGTGGTACTGCTTGCCTCCTACCCTCTAATGGGCCACACTAGGAAACGTTATTCATCTCATTCGTCGCTCAAAATCAGTCGGACAAGCGGCGTGTTCGTCGCGTCAGAGGCCTTGGCGTGGACAATGTCTTTCGACGCACGCACTCATGCACGGGAATGATGGGAACACGAAACGCGATAAAAATTTTCACGGTAAGTGTCAGAGGTAGTGCCCCGCTCATTGCAGTGGAATTGTGCCAGCACTGGAGAGGTACCTCTCGCTCACGTGAAGTGACGACATGCTGTCTCGTTTCGTGCTGTTAGCGAGTGGCCAGTGATCCATTGGAGAATCCTGATGCAATGTAGCAATGGCATTACTTGTTACAACTCATGTTCGTTTTCTTATGGTATACGAGGCCACACGATCAGACGGGGCCAAGTCGTGCCTACCGACGCACATAAAACTCCTCCTACGCTTATGCAGACGCGTTGGCCCCTTCACCCCATCCCCTTAAGAGGCCACCGGCTGTCACGAGCTAGAGGTTAAATAAAACTACTCTTAGCTCGAGAACATTTATATTATGAAGTGAGTTGGGCGCCAAATGTTACACGCCAAATATTACTTTTATGTTAAATAAATTAATAGATCGTGGCATCCTGACACGAAAATATAGGCTGCCGGGCGGAAAAGAAAAAAAAAACTATTTAATTCTCATTTGGTGATGGCAGATAGCGTCCGCCATCATTCCGTCATCCACGCCGAAAAAAGAAAAAGATAGACATGTCTTCGACACCGAGCACACCTTTTGTCTGACAGTCAAAGATGATTTTTTTTACAATGTTTAAGTAGCCAAAACATAATTGCTACACGAATACAGCGCGGCACGCGACAGAATAGGTGTCGCTTCTCCGGCGGTATCATGTGAGCGGGACCTCCCCGGTCGTACCGACACAATTCAATAATAATATTTGGACAGTCGATTAATAGTGCCATTTTCACAGCATGATACCATCAACTTGTATGAATGTAGATGGGACGACTATTCATTAGCTAATTTTCTATCAACTTGGCCCCATGGTGCCTCATACAGGGAAGGGCCTTTCGGATGTACTCATAAGATACATGTTTACATACACACATACGACAGGGGATGCTTTTCCCAGTTATGATCCTCTCCGTGATGCATTCATTCATGTCACCGTGCGCGAGCTATTCCCAATGGACCACCGGCTACGCACAAGCCGCACGAAACGCGACACCGAAGATGACACTTTACGCCGGTTTCATGTAAGCGAGATGCACCTGCAAGATCGTGCGTGCCGAAATTCGCTGTAATGCTGCCTGACACTACACTAAAATGTGGATGTACATGGCCGTCGGCAGTCATCTCAAGGCCCCGTCTACTTTATAATATAAAAAAAAATATCTATGGCGTTCTGTGGTCAACGGTAGTGTGTGCATGTCGTTAGTCGCCGCCGATGCAGGGGAGGGTCCAGCGACCACGTTACCGCACGTCACAGGCGCCTTGTGTAAACACACCGGCTACGGAAATAGACGCGCGCGCGAGCTTGATTGTGTGTTTCACCACTTCAGACAGGGGCCGCGGGTTCGAGTCCCGGCCAACGGCTGTGGGGACTCCGACCTGTCAATACCCACCGTTGACGTCATTGTTCGTCGTGTATACGAATGTAACAAATCTGTGTGGACGTACCAGATCACGTTAGCTCTGTGACAAGCAGGGACGCTCCGAACATCTTGGTAGTTGTAACGCTTTCATAAGTATTACACGTTAGATCTGTTCCTGTAACACCTACAACGTTTCTTATTGTAACTTTTTAAACCTGTTTCTAGTTTTATATGTAGGTGTGTTTCATTTGATGTTGCAGTTTCTTTGTCTAGAGGGAAAGATACAGAGACAACAAAGCGTATTTTTGTGTTAATGTTAATCTTATTGGTTGTAACAGTTATTAACACCTATAAAGATTTATTTGTGAAACATTTTTAACATAAATACAGAACTGAAGCACAGTGTTCAAGACACTTCGGTTACCACTAAAGACCCTGCCTTAAGGATTTGTATTACAAGTACTAGACAACAGAAATGCACTCAATAATACTTATAAATTTCAAGAGGTGTTATATATTTTAAGATTTCTATTATAGAAATACATGCAGGTACTAATGCCTAGGAGGAATTGAACCAGCGACCTTTGCTTACGTTACCACTGCGTCAATCGGTCATGTCGCGGAATGTTTTCAGTATACACATCACGCTCCGTCCTTGTGCTATGATATCCCATGTCGTGCGGTGTGCAGACACCCCTCCGCCGAGCGGGGTTACTTGGTGGCGCGCAAGGCAACAGTATACTATTGTTTTGGTTGTAAGGAAGTCTATGGGCTTGGGTCGCCCAAAAACTTGTTTTTCGTACCGTAACTCGTGTGGATGCGAATAGAAGCTCATCGTATTGCCACTAGTGCTCGTCAGGCGACGAGACTAGGTTTGGGTTCCATAGTGGGACTGATCCCCTTCCCTCCTGAACGGATTTAGATGAAAATTGGGAGCTCAGCTCCATGGATCATAAGCCATAGAAATGCTAACGTTTACGAGTTTTCTATTCTGTAGTCCACTCCAAAGGAGTCGCGAGCAACAGCTAGTATGTGTATACTCATCTACTAATTTGTGTCTGGCCGGGAACTCTCACGGGAACGCCGGGGAATGGGAAATGAGCTGGGCGGACGTGGTCGCGTGCTGATCGCCGCCGGCGTACTAATACACACACACACACACACACACACACACACACACACACACACACACACACATACACCTTTCCATTGGCATACTAGCTGTGCCCGCGGGTTTCACTTGCGTAATATCTATGGTAATGGAATTGATCTTTTCGCAACGAAAATTATTATTTCGCACTAGCATCACTCGCATAACTCCGGTCCCACTAGTTAGCATCATGGTATATAACCTATAGCCTTCCTTGATAAATAGACTATTCAACAAAGCTAAAACCAATTTTGCCCAACACCAACCTCTTTCTACATATTTATACAGTAAATGTTATAAAGAACTTGAAACACACACAAATACGCGCGCGCGCACGCACGCACGCCACACACAAATAATTTATAAAAGAAAAAACAAAATATTCGATACTTGCCTAATTATTAATAAATATATTTCTTTTATTTAATTGTTCATGGGTTGCTTAATTTATATTTTCAAACTGTACTGTAACTTTGAAAATATTAATTATATATTACCTATATACGACATACCCAAATAGTTTGAAGGTTACGTAGAGTACTTGCCTGCTGTGGAATAGCGGGATTATCTGCCACGAGTGTGCTCTTATACTTACTAGGTGGTTCCCTCTCCGTATATTATGTTAAATCATGCGTCTTGATTGAAATAAATTTGATTTTGTTTGTTAGGTATTTTTTCAATTCGGGCCAGCGGTTCCTGACAATAGCGCGTTCAAATAAGAACAAGCGCATCAGCTTTATGTTATGAGTATATAACAATAAGTGCTAACTCACATCCGTGTCTGGTCAGTAGCTACGGCGAGATTGAGTTACAAACATCCGCAAATATAATATTAGTAAAATGTGTAAGATGTAATCAGGACACTACATCCTCCTGTGCCACTGCATGTCCTATGGGCCGGCAGGGCCGGGGAAGTACCTCTCGCTCACTTGACATCGGCGTAAAGTGACAGCGTGACTGTCGCGTTTCGTGCCGTTTGTGAGGAGACGGTAGCACATTGGGGGCGGGTTGATAGGAGGACAACGCATCTAAATAATAATCATGCGAATGTCCATGGGCGTCGGTAGTCATCAGAAGGCACTGATTGCTTGTTTGTCCCCTTACGCTACCAAAAGTATAATATTTCTTGCAAATAAATAAATATTATTATTATTTATATGTGTAGCATGTCTTTACTTCATTGCAGCGTAATTGGGCCGGCTCGACCGAGGAGGCACCTCTCGCTCACATATTACCACAATCGCTGAAAGCAATCGGAGCCGGTCAGTGACCTTTAAAGCGCGCACATCTATTTATACAGATGCGTTTCCCACCTATACGGCATCCAACCAATGTACCACTGGACTCTATCAAACCACACGAAACGCTGTACCGTAACCATCACTTCACGACGGTGCAAAGTGAGCGAGGTGTACTTTGGTTGTCCTGGCCGATGTTGTTGTATGATACTCCATGTAAATCTGTATTCAGCTCGTGTTCACTCAGGTGGAGAACTACTCTGTGGAGGTGGAGGAGTCGCGCCTGGCGCTGACGGCGGACCTGTTCCGCAAGTATCTAGCAGACGACGCCGATTCTGTGACCGACGTGGTGCCGCCCCAAGTGGTGGCAGAGGCGAGTGCGCAGATCGAAGGTCAGTGACACTATAATCGAAGTTGCGGGTATCCTGAAAATTGGTATCAGGCGTGGGAGTAGTCTATTACGTATCATTTCTCTTCTAATACTATAATGGCGCAGACTCGATTATGGATGTCGTGCCGCATGTGATAGTAGAGGCAAACGCTCTATTAGGCCATTCAGGCTATTTTTTTTAAATTGTTTATTAACTATGCTTACACTACATGTTTATTGGTTATCATCAGCCTTTAGTTGACTATACACAAGTGAAATGAAGCGAACGGACATTGGTAGATTTGAAAAAATACAACGCTTACAACTGTGTTGTAAAATATTGCCGCGTTGCTGCATTGGACTGACACGAGAACATGTTTATGTCCAGCAGTGGACTAATGTCGGCTGAAGAGAGAGAGCGAGAAAAAATGTCTGTCGCTCGCTGCTATGCTGTCCCTTTTTCACGGTGTTTGTGAGAATACCGACCTGATAACGAAACGATAGGTATGAATGAGTTAAGGAATAAATGTGCATAAACTTTGGTTATAATGTATGATAATGGGAGTCCGTTAATCATCAGAAGATCCCACTAAATCTGGTTGCCGCAGATATAAAATTGCCTGGTTTTTATTTGTTTATCGGACCTTTGCAGGTGGTCCGAAGGACATATTCAGCGAGTGCATACGCTGCGTGAAGAGTTTCCTCGCTGGCACACCGTTCGCTGAGTTCGAGCGCTCAATGTACTTCCACCGGTACCTGCAGTGGAAGTGGCTGGAGGCGCAGCCGGTGACACAGAAGACTTTCCGAATGTACCGCGTGCTGGGCAAGGGGGGGTTCGGAGAGGTGTGCGCTTGTCAGGTGGGTACACCGAGAGGTTGGAGGAGTTCCTTCCTTCCGCATGATCCAGGTACTCACCGGACATGGATGCTTCGGTGCGTATGTGAGTCGTATTCGTCAGGAGAGGGAGGCGCGCTGCCATGAGTGTGGCGCTGCTGAGGACATGGCCCAGCACTGCCACTCTAGTGTTGCAGCCCCACGATTTGGTATCTGCGCTGCAGTGTACAGGCCTTTCTCTAGCCTAATCTGCTTACTTCTCGAGAGTGTGACCTGACCTTTCTGTACCGTGAAGCGGCCTGTCTTGATTTGTTTTTAGTTGCAATATGAATCATCATAAGATCAATAATTAATTGTTTTCAAAATTCTTGGCCACAAAAAGTGGTGGTCTTCTTGAAATTATACCAGCTAGTTTATTCCGCTCCTGACACCATGTCTGGGGACTAAATTGTCTAGGATTAACTAATCCTAAGTAAGTTATGAAATCTGGTATCACAAGTGGTATAGTAAGAAATAATCTAAATAGTGTAAGCTGGTATAACTTCGGACTCTTATTTCTAAGTGAGTGCATCGGTCGGGGCTGATAATAGAATAATCATACCAACATTCTATGCGTGCGACGTCGCAATCAAAAGCTTATAAAATGCTATACGATTGCAGGTGCGTGCGACGGGTAAGATGTACGCGTGCAAGAAGCTAGAAAAGAAACGAATAAAAAAACGCAAGGGGGAAGCTATGGTGCTGATAGAGAAGCAAATACTGCAGCGGATCAACTCGCGCTTCGTCGTCAACCTGGCGTATGCGTACGAGACCAAGGACGCCCTGTGTCTGGTGCTGACAATCATGAACGGTAAGAGAAGGAAGGTGGCGACACGGGCTGGCACGACAGAAGAGAAACCTTGGCTCATGCAACACAATACGCGAGGATAGCTATTATGTTTGTGGAAGTACATACCATGCATAAGACTATTGTCTCATAGATTTGTACTTTCACTTTGTCTAGTGGTCAATATTAAAAATTTCAATTAACACATTACAGCAGTGATATTTGAGAGTTACTTTAAATTAATAATATATGATAATAATATTCACGCCTTGACTGAAAAAATTATCTATCTAATAAATACTGTGTAAATTTATTACATTCTAAATGGTAGATTGAGCTAATTGCAAAGAAAGATCCGAAAATCATGAACACTCATAGAAAACATATTAAAGTAGATCGGCGCTATTACTGTTCGCGACGCTATGGCATTTGCCATAACAGCTCATTAGACTAACGAAGATTTTTGAGTATTGTATTTAGGAAGACGAACAGGGGACAGACCCCCTCCTTCTTACCCACAGATGGGAAAAGATGAACCGGGTTAGGGCGTACCCTATAATAATTAGTTTTGGGACCAAAAGAGAGAAACGTTGCGCGCACAATACCGTTGATGATACGGAAACGTGGATAGGGACAATTTTATTGGCCAGTTCGGTCGCAAAACAGCTATAATAATACCTCATAAAAGACTAATACGATAAGTTTAAATTGTGATATACAATTATTGAGTTGTAATATAAACGTTGCATATTTCAGGTGGGGACTTAAAGTTTCACATCTACAACATGTGCGGAGCCGATACTGGACTGGGACTGGAGCGAGCCAGGTTCTACGCCGCACAAGTGTCCTGCGGGCTGGAGCATCTGCACAAGATGGGCATCGTGTACAGGTGTGTGAGCTCTTTTCTGTAAGGTGTTCTTTATCTATATATCTATCGATTGTCCACTTGTGAGTTGTGACGCTTTATATCAAAAGCAATACAAAAGTTATACTATATCAAAAGTAACACGATTTCGAAACAAATCTTGTGTAGTTTGTTCGGTTGATGCTGGTCCGCGGGTAGACGGTGTGTATATAAATTTCACCAGTGCATTCGAAAAAGTTAACCACGCGTTGCTGTTTCTAAAACTATTTGCGTGTGGTTTTTATGGTTCACGGCTGCTCTGGTTTTACTCAATGTCTGCAAAAACGGAGACAGTTTGTGAGTCTTTATATCCATTACATGTAATCATTGCATATAACCTGGCATACCTCAGGGAACTCACTTTAGGGCCAGTATTATTTTTTCTATTTATCTACGTTACTAAATATAGCAGATTATATTTCAGATGTTTATAGCTTCTTCTGATGCTCTCTTTTCCAAGAAGAACTCAATAATTTGAACCTAGTCCGCAGCCCGAACCTAAAGACACCGTGATAAAATCTGTCAGTTCCTGTAACGGGGAAAACTGTCATGTTTCAGAGATTGTAAGCCTGAGAACATACTCCTAGACGACGCAGGACATGTGAGGATATCGGACCTGGGGCTGGCGGTGGACGTGCCGGAAGGTGGCAGCGTGCGCGGCAGAGTCGGCACTGTTGGCTATATGGCGCCGGAGGTGAGTGATAACAGCAGTTGTTCAATTAAAACTTTATAAGAAAATTATCAGCGTAATCTATACTTAGTATTATACAGCCGAAGTTTACTGGGTTTAAATCCTTGAAGGATCCACTTAGTAAGGAGTAGTTGTAACAAAGAGAAGAAGAATATGTGAGTTGCGTGGGTGAAATCACAGAGCGCTGTTACTAGTCTAAATATAAAAGTGCAAATATCGTGGTTGCACAAAACCACACTTTTTGTCATATCCCACTGCTGCCTCTTAATCTCCAGACGGTCATTGCAGATATGCCAGTTATTGAGGCGCACGCGGAGTACCCTGGCGTGCTGGGGCGGACGCTGGTTTCATAAATATATACTTTTTATTTTTGCTTATTACAAAATTCACAGGCCTTAAATAGTGATCATAATAAATAGCGTGTTATTGCGATTTCTTTTTCTCTCGTCAGGTGATCGACAACGAGCGGTATACGTTCAGCCCGGACTGGTTCTCGTTCGGTTGTCTCGTGTATGAGATGATAGAGGGCCGCGCACCGTTCCGTGCTCGCAAGGAGAAGGTCAAGAGAGAGGAGGTGGATCGTAGGGTTAAGGTGAGCGGTAGAGCGAGACAGGTGTGTAGGACTGGACTCGCAAGATCATTAGTCCTTCGAGTCTGACATTTTCTTAAACTAGGCTTAAGGTGAGTGATAGAGCGAGACAGGTGTGTAGGACTGGACTCGCAAGAACATTAGTCCTTCGAGTCTGACATTTTATAAAATTAGGCTTAAGGTGAGTGGTAGAGCCAGACAGATGGGTAGAACTGGACACAAAAGACCGTTTTTTCCTTTGTGACATTCTATAAAAGTAAAGTTCCTTGAATTGCAAAAAATGAATTCAAATTTCTAAAATTTTTCCATGTGTAGAGATTAGTCATCACTAATCGAATGTGCCATCTCACAAGCACACAGTAGACTCAGTTACCTAGTGGGCCACTTAGTGGTGGTTGGGGTGAGATTCCATTAATGCAGCAGTCTTCAATTCGTTTCAAGTTAATGAAATATACGTTATATTGAATTGAGAACAAAGCACCAGTTGGCTAAGTTTGTGTGCCGACGCCCTAACACGAGGTTGCTCGCGCTGACCTATCTCACAGCCTCCCTCACAATGGGACACCTGGACGTTCACGAAGATTATGAAAATTACAAAAAAATGCGTCTCATCAAACTATCAAATCTGGATGTTTATGTTCACAGCACGAGACAGAAAAGTATTCAAGCAAGTTCACGGAGTGCGCCCGCGCGATTTGCTCCGCACTACTAACGAAGCGCTGCTCCGCTCGCCTGGGCGGGACTGGGCGCCGCGGGGCGCACCAGGTCAAGGCACATCGCTTCTTCAACAAGCTCAACTGGGCGAGGTTGGAGGCGGGCATGGTGGAAGCGCCCTTCGTGCCCGACGTGAGTTTTTACAGTATAAGTGGACAAACGAGCAGCACTAGGGAGAGAGTGGTCAACAGCATTGGGCCACCGAATACTCACAAACTATACACAAAGCGACAACTGGGTGTTATTATTACTTGTACGATAAGTAAGGGCGTGGACCAGTCCGATTGCGCCGCAGCACAGCATTAGCTATTAGCACTGCATATTTCTCTGTTTTAAGTTTACGCGAATTTTATTCATTACAATAAAACTACTTTTATGCGGTATATCTAATTAAACGTCGGTTTCTTTAGTTAAATAAATCGCTATAATGTCCGTAAAAACAGTTTTATTATAATAGGCCATGGATCTTTACATATGTATTTCTGTAATAAAAATCTTAAATAGGTACAATTTCTTAAGTTTATATAAATATTAAATATATCGTTTGGTGTCTAGTACCTGTAACACAAGTCCTTAAAGGGCACAGTACTAGTCTAACGTGGTGTGATTAGTCCACAGATATTATATTATACGTACGATAAATAAATGTCGCACGCATAAAGTTACGCATACTACGTACAGGTGCGTATATGTGACCACACGCATACATAACCTATATGCAGCCGCATGCTGTGTTTGCACACGTATCACGCACGATAAATATGTACAAATGAGGCAAAGTACTGCACGTAACCGTACTTTATATATGTAAATACACGCACGACATGTATCCCGATATTGTTCCCCGGGATGTACACTCACAGGCAGTACATACACGCGCACGTAGTAAGTATATTGTTCCACGGGATTTACACTCACACGCTGTACATATACGCACACGGGCACGTAGTAAGTATATATCCCGATATTGTTCCCCGAGATGTACACTCACACGCAGTACATATGCACACGAGCACGTAGTAAGTATATATCCCGATATTGTTCCCCGGGATGTACTCTCACAGGCAGTACATATACGCACACGTGCACGTAGTAAGTATATATCCCGATATTGTTCCCCGGGATGTACACTCACACGTAGTACATATACGCACACGTGCACGTAGTAAGTATATATCCCGATATTGTTCCCCGGGATGTACACTCACAGGCAGTACATATACGCACCCGTGCACGTAGTAAGTATATATCCCGATATTGTTCCCCGGGATGTACACTCACACGCAGTACATATAGGCACACGTGCACGTAGTAAGTATATATATCCCGATATTGCTCCCCGGGATGTACACTCACACGCAGTACATATACGCACACCAACACGCATTACGTATATATAAAGTTATAGTGCCATACAGGTAGACGATATATTGAAAGAAAGAAAGAAGAATTTACTGCACGTGTCTTAACATATTCCAGCCACATGCGGTGTACGCGAAGGACGTGCTCGACATCGAGCAGTTCTCGACGGTGAAGGGCGTGAACCTGGACGCGGCCGACGACACCTTCTACGGGAAGTTCAACACCGGCTCCGTGTCCATACCGTGGCAGAGCGAGATGATCGACACCGGCTGCTACAGGGACCTCAACCTCTTCGCCAAAGGTGTCGTATATTAACAATCTGTACAAACATCATAAAGGGCTAACATTTGTTTGTTCGTTTGTTTCAATTGAATACGCTCTGACAGAAGTGAGATTGAAAAAAAATCTTATACCATTAGATTCCTACATTAGAGCTGATGAACATAGGCGATACAACTAAGACGTTTTGATCATTATGAAAACTTCGATAATGTTACCAAAGGTGTGAAAAAATTATCAAAGTGAATCCCAACCGCAGAAATTACTTACAACCAGCTGTCCCGACAGACGTTATTCTGTTATCAACTGAATTTTGTTATCATTGTTTTAGTGTTTTTGTAAATCAATGAAATTTGCCATATTTTGGGCAATATCCGTGTAAAGCCGGGACGGATACCTAGCAATGTATACAATACTAATAGCCGAATTTCGGCTATGGCGGCCAACAAGGACATAGCGCATAAGGGTGTGCGTCTGCGTTTTCGCTAATGAGATAGGGGCAAACGAACAGTGAGCACATAAAATACCGAGCTACCATAACTAAATTGCAGTCAATTACACATTAAAACAACACGAATTTTATCTACATGCTCATATAGTCTTAAATATTTTTCTTAGGTTTGCGCGAATGTTATAATAAAAAATGTATAAAGTGTTACAATAAATCTACTTTAACGGATTTTATAGTGGTTTGTTAAATATTTTACAATCCCGATGTTTGCGAACCTACCTGCCTAAACGAAAATCTTCGAGTACTTTTAATGACTTGTGACATTTGTCATCTCAGTCTACCCGTGACCATAGTAGCTGCGAAGCTTCTGAATTTTTTTCTTCTTCTGATCGGTCGTCTTAGTGTTCATTGAAGGGGGGGCCTATGTCCAGCAGTGGACCGATAAGGGTTGATAATGATGATGAATGATGAGGTAGGTGTATACTGAATAAATTAAATTCTATTATCGCATGAGGTAATGCCAGATGCGCCTGGGAGGAACCTCTCGCTAACTGAAACTAACAATTAAAGACAGTTTAGTGCGATTCGTGAGTATCCGGTGGTCCGTATCTACATAGCAATTATGCTGATGTCTATGGGCGTCGGTAGTCATCAGAAGACTCCCGACACCTCGCTCCATTATAAATATAAAAAATATTGAATGTTTGTGTGTACAGACGAGGAGGGCAACGAGTCTCGAACGGCGGACCTGCAGCTGGAGCCGGCCGCCGCCGCGCACGAGGAACCGTCGGGCTGCTTCCTGTTCGCCAGACGGGTAACTATCGACCGCTGCGACTGCCCCTGGTCGCGACAAGACTGCGGTCACGTCGGCGTCGCACCAGTCAGAGGAACCTTTGCTAATGCAATTGCGATGTGACATTATGCAGTAGTGTCATGCAAGGTGCATGACACTAACCTCTAGCTCACTTGATACCAGCGTAAAGTGACAGCGTCGCTGACGCGTTTAATGCGGCTTAGTGTTATGCTGTAGCTGATGGTCCATTGTCGTAACAATAATGCTAATGTGATTTCTCGTTTGCCCCTCATGCTATTAAAAAAATTTATAACCTGAAGTTACGCTGTGGAAGCGAAGAGATCCCCACACAGCTGCATCGGATTGCTGAGTGTTCGTAATGATGGAATCGCTAGTAGACGCTGGAAGAGTTCCGTAGCAGCGTACAACAGAAATTACATATCTCTTCAAATCACATAATCGATTTTGTTCAAATCAAGTTTTTATTCTTGACTTCTATAGTTACATGTTATACACTTTCTACAACTTTAGATACAGTATTAGCGTAATTAAGAAGATATTTGTTTCAGATTAGATAATTGACTATCATTATCATTACTTTTATACTCTTTTGTTGTTGATATCAATACTTGACAGGAACAACAGGGGCTTTTCGCCACATTGTACCTATAATAAAGAAATAAGTATACACATACATAAATGACACTGTTTCTTACATTGTGTTTCTTCTATAGACACTCTGCCCCCAGAAGAAGGTCCCGGCGCGCCTGCGTGCCGTGCCCGTGCCGGAGCACCTGCTGCGACCCGCGTCCCCGCCGCCCGAGCCGCCCGCCACCAGCTGACCGCAGACCCCTGACAACTGCGAGCAACCTGCCGCGTAGCGGGACGAGCCACGCCTCCAGGTGACAAGCTCCACCCACTCAACTCATTGCCATCCCGTAACCGCTGGCCTCGAAGACGGGATGTGGCTATCCTACGTGAACAAACTGTGGCGTAGCCAGGACGACGGCCAATTTAGCACTTCCAAGTGATACCTCCTGACCGTCCCCGCCCAGACTGGTTCAGGCCTCAGGCCGATTTATTAACATTGATTTTCACTCCACTGACTGGAACGGAACGCTACAAAACCCACCCACTTTACTCATCTACCCACCCACTAAGACTGATACCTATTCGGGGGCGTAGAGTAAAACTACATGAGGACGAAAGGTCAGTAATATTCTTTGGTCTTTCATGCGACACCCCCTAACACTGCCCGGCCACGCCTCTCTTCAGCTGCCAAGTCTGATGGTAGTTGTCTTTGGTAGTTCACTTTCGCGGCCTTATGAGCAAAGGCTGATCTAGCTACATGGCTAAAACTACTAGTAAATCAGAAAATACGTTATTTGTATGACCAAAAGCCTCTCTGGCACTGCGCTTCGCCACAGGTATCTTGAAGCTATACAGGTAAATGGTCGCGGCTTTTATGTGGCCATCAATGTCTAGTCAGAGAGCGCCATATTCAACTAGATCTAATATTAGTCTAATAATCTAACATTAGCAATACGAAGGCCTCATTGATGCAGTTTGTCTTCGCCTATCTCCGCACTTAGGAACAGATATCTATTAGTTAGTGCTAGAGAGTGAAGTGGGCGGGGCTTATCTGGGAGCGTGGCCGTCAGTGTCCTGTTGGATTGTGCTAGCTTCATCCATGTCCTGTGTCCACCAATAACTCGAAGTTACAATATTAACGAGACGAATTCCAAAGGCATTCTATGTCTAGATAGTCAAACAAAATTGTTCAATGTGTAGGAACATATAGACCTTGCAATGGTGAAGTAACATGCTTAATTCGAAATAAAACTACCACTGGTTTCCAATGTCAGACATAAAAAGAATCGCTATTGTAACTAATATTTGTGCATCAACTTATAAAAGGTATTGGCATCCAACCATTTTGTAGTAAGTATATAATTAAATATAATTTTGTTATGTATAGAGTGACAAGTGACATTGACACATACTATTTATCAACATGGCCGATATTTCAAGGCAACATATCCCTTGAAATATCGCCATTACAATGATCTGTTTGTAATAACAATTGGTAGAAATATCTATCCACTGCCAACAACATTGGTTACATAGTTGATTCTTTTAATATGATGAAACCTGAACCTTTAAGCAATTATAAAGGCTTTTGTAACTTTTGTATAGGTGTCTAATTCGCGCAACAAAAGGATTGACAAATTCTGCAAATTATTATATAAAAGAACACTATTTATAAATAAGTATAAAACCATCATAATTCAATTTTTATATTTATTACGCATGGATAAGTAAACAAGAGAGAAGTTCTAAGCTGTTGTAAAAAATATTTTTATAACTATGATCTCTTGGTAAGATTAATTGTATGATTTACAGAAGGACCACTTTCTATATGTATGAAAATGTTTTCACATTAAGTATATTTATAGTGTATGAAATTATTATGAAAAAAGATTATCTTTTAATTTGATGCCGGATCTGTGGCTGATAAATAATTCAACCGATTTGATATAAATCATGAACAATTAATTTAAGTTATATTTTTTGAATGATTATTACAAATGCCGAGTTTAAAAATGGAAGGATTGGCCTTTTCGACTGATATTTTCATATACGTATTATTTACCGTGTTTTAAGTTGAGTATTAAATGATTTTTACTACGAAAGATATTATGTCACCCCGAACGGTATGCGAGGATACTGATTAATTAGTTAAATATAAAATAGCTATTAAATAGGATGTTTAAAAAATGGTGGCAAAAAATCATCGCAACATGGCGCCGATACCTGCCATGTTACCTATCGCATTTTTTATTTGAAATATCGTTTCTTTTTTTTATTTCTTACCTGCCAGTCGGGGTCTTCTTATTCAATATTTCAAGTTGATATTACTTATATTATTGTTGTTAGTCATCATATGTAAATGTGTTACGTAAATTGATCGATGTTTAGGTATACGCATATTTGAACGTGAGCGCGTCATGACTGAGGTATTGTTTGGATTTGAATCGTAATAACTGTAGAGGTATTATAGATAAACGTTCGGAGGTTGGAAAGAGAGACGAGACTCCTTTTAACTGACCCCAGCGTACTAAAGGTGAACTTTTTTTTATATAAAGAAACCGGTCAAGTGCAAGTACGACTCTCATACATAGGGTCCCGTACCATTACCTATATAAAACGGCAAGAAAATCACATTTGTTATACCCCGCCTGAACATTATTTGCAATAGAAGTGCATACCTGATTTGTAAAAATTTCAACTATGTTCATAGTCGGCTTGGTGACAGATAACATGGGGAGCGGAGTCTTGGTAATACAGTCTCTTTTTTAGAAGTTGGGTACGGAACCCTCAAATAGCAGCAAGCAGTTTGAATTTTAAGTCGGGCTAGATAATACTTACACATAGCGATAGAAACCGTAAAAGTAATTTTATTTTAAAGAGGATGTTAAAACGACACCGCAATCTGTTCTCTCTCTCTCTCTCTCTAATCGACGAACAGCCAGCTATAGTACATGTATGGTACTAACTAACTATCAACACGTCACTTGTAAGATGTGAAGCTTTTCAGGGGATTTACGAAACTAGTCGGGATTAGTTGATAGTGTTATTTAGAGTGAAATCGAATTTATCGTGCACCCTGTCAATAGTCTCCTTAGCGTAGCCAGAATCGATAAAGCCGGGTATACACGGGTGTCATGTTTAATTTAATATGTCTGTATAAAGCTAACAGCTGCCCCGGCTTGGCCCTGATATTTGACAAAAATATTTACATTTTTAACAAATTCCCTCATCGTACGCTATATAAGGTTTTTTTTTGGGAGTTTTCATACGGATGCCTAACGTTTTTATATATTCCATAGCCTATGTTTGTCAGGGATAATATCGGATTTTAATGGTAAAATATCTTTTTAAATTGGTCCAGAATTTTCGAAGCCTATTCAATGCAATCATGCAAATTATAAAAAATGTTTCTCCTTAAAACATTAGTAAAGATCGCATGTGGTTATCACCGGCTGACCGAGAGATTAACGCACAGCAGAAACTACTGCATACTTCGAGCTTAAAATATTACAGACAGCATTTATAACCTAGACATCAGATTTTTTTTTGAAAACCCCCTTTTTGTTTTGTTTGAAATTAATTTGAAATAAATTGAATTGATAGAATTGAACGTTACACGGGTGATTTAAGCGGGAACTTAGGCGTAGCGAGTGTAAATAAATTGTGTGTATAGGTCTCGGTACCAAAGTATTGCGTTGATGTATGAAATAAGGTATCGGAGGGGCGACGGCGGGACGCGGGAGGTCAAGTTTGTCGGGACGTCAATGGGGTTCGGCAGTCGCCAAACGGCTCCGACTGCCTGTCCCGACATAAGTACTACAATAAATATATATGTTATAGGCGTGTGTATTCGGCTCAACGCAATTCGCACAACGCCTGGGATTTTTGTATATAAAGGACGTAAAAGAAGAGTTTTGTATACTACTAGATCAAAGTTAGTGGCGTGGCGTGTGCTTTTTGAAGTAAAACTTGTTTGCGTGCGCTCGACATGGGCAGCGAGCCAGTGAATGTGTGACGGAAACGAGGCCAACGGAAATAGGGTGTGATATACATTAATGAATGGCGGCAAAAGAGATTTCGTATATTACTGTAGGGAGAAGAGGTGAAGGTGCGAGCACAGATTTTACTTCGTATCACTAATGAAGTTTTGCTTCGATCATGTGCTTTAAAGCACTCTCGCATTTATTTTGTTTCGCATAGGGGAGGCATTTAGGTACTACGTGTGATAGTCGTGTCTTAAGCGAGTGGCACTGGCCGCGCACTGTCGGCATGGGTCATGTCTGACGTTCAACACTATAGGTGGCTGATAGCAACCAAGGGGTTTTAGTGTGTGCCGACATAGACGAGGAATTCACATCTGTGAGGCCCTTAGGACACACACTGTGACAAAGGAATGGAGTTTATACCACACGAAGCATTTACTTTGTCAATCGAGCCCCATGGTAAGTTTATCGGATGGGTCCTCTCGGTCTCCCAATATACGGAAGCTTAAACAATCAATGCTATGTTCCTGGCCGGGGGCACCTCGAGTTGTAAGCCGGTGTACTCTACCGAATTGCCACTCTACGCTTAAGCACCTTCTCGAGGGCCTCTGTAGTGCGAGGGCCCCAATTGCGTCACTGGTCCAAGCAGCCTGCTTAAGTTGGGTGTGGCTTTGTGGAGCAAGGAATGTGTATATTGTATTTATTATATTAGTTTCCTACCTTGTGGACTAACGAGCAATAATGATGAAACGAAGTTGTGGTATTAGATTTCGACGCCTCGTCTGTTCGTTAGCTGTGATTTTTTAAATTCTGTTTTCAAGGATTGCATAGTCTGTGCGACAATAAATTAATTTCAAATGTCACGTGTATCTATTGATTTCAAATGACACGTGGTGAACCAGGATCGTGCACTCTCAAGAGAAAGAATAGTGTCCTGCTAAGACCATTAAATTGCACTAGTCTTCTCATCTAGTAGAATGGTCCAATTAAATGTTTACACATTTACAAGATGGCGCCGCGTATACCCGTTTTTAACTAGTTAAAACTTTATACCTCTTGTAAAAGTGACGCAGACTGACAGATTTTAGGGGCATTTTTCGTACACGGAGCTTAAGCTCCTGGTCTCTAGTCTCCGCGTATAAGCAGGCGGCCATCTTGAAATTTTTGACATGTGTCAATGAAACATTTTATATTTTTTGTATTTAGCTGTGTCACTTCCAAACAGCCGAACTAAATGTAGATAATGTATGAATTTGCACAAATTTTCGGAGATATATTAAAAGCCATATTGTACATTGCCAGTAACATACTTCAACATTGTATTAGATGTAAGTATTCATGCATTTTGATGTCATTTTTAAACATACTTTTCAACTTTGAAAAGTCCATAACATCTGCGCCGTTGCAATGTTTTTTTACTTAGCTGAGATTAGATTGCGAACTAGATGACATGACAGATTTTAAAGTAACATGTGTTTTTTCTTGCTCTGGATATTAGTCCTTTTTCCTACTAAAACAGGTATTTATTAATTAATGTTACCACAATGACATATACAATATTTATTATAGGTGTACACTTGGTATTAATATTTTTTGCCTGTGAAACTGTCTCGTATATTTAACTTACTACCTCTGCTAAGGAAACATGTAATATTGTAAACGACTCAACCAACATGACTGCTATTCATTCCAAAATCAAAAATGTATCAATAGTATTTTTAACAGTATTGATATTATATAATTTATAGTGCTTACAGAAATACAGACTATAATGGTTTCCAAAATTTATGGCAAATGATAAAAACAATTATTTTTTCTTACAATTATAACTTTTGCCACAGTCCATGGACGCTGCTGTCTGCAATACGGAATTGATAGGAAAGGTTCAATGTAAAGTTTCGTAAAAAAAGTAAATTAATAGTCTGTATTTATAAGCAAGTAGGTCGGCGTTGTCTACACTGAAAACTCAATTTACAATGCACCGTTAATCGGATTTTTAAAATATTTTATTTTTATGATTTTTGAGTGTAAAGGAACGTCTGATCGAGCATTTTAAAGATTTACATCACAAGTTATCCATATATGCGTTAATTTTGACGTAAATTTTTTGAACATTGTTGTTTATGTATTTTCGTTATTTTATGTAAATTAACGATTCGATCGCTTGGAACGTTCCGTTTATTTATATATGCCTGTGTCATACTCACGAATGCATTTTTGACTAAATGTATTAATATTTAAATCTCGATGGTCGGGCGAGTGACGTCTCTGCCAATGTTTTTTTGAATTATATTGTTATAGAGGTAAGAATCAATTTGCGTATTTACCGGCGGCCGCTATCCGTGATCGCTAGCGTTTCGCACAAATGTAACTACGGTATTTATAATAGAAATTCGCTTGGACTATCTTATTCACGGAGTTTATCGCATTCCGCAGCCGTTACTACCAAAATGAATTATGTAATGTTGGACTGTTTTGTCCGCAAGCTAAATGTAGATAGAGAAGGCAGCCTAAAACTCTGCTTTTATGTGGAAAGAGTCACGAAAGAGCTTTGATTGGTTCTTTCTTTTTTTCATTTCTCTCTTCGCGAGGTGCATGCGGGTTTAGATAGACAGAAAAATATGGATTTACATTTTTCCTTCTCTATTAACCAAGACTGCCTATCTATCTCTGCCCTATTCTATCTTTATTGTCTCTATGGCATTATCAACTGAGTAGCTGTTCTTGCCTATTCGGCTAGGTGACGCTGTTTATATTGCTTTGGTTCTGTCGATCAAGCAAAACTATATATTCTTGTAAATATAATGCCGGGCTCAAGCTTTCCGTCTGCTCTCAATTTTCGTAGACTGTTTTATCGGCCGAACACAGGGTTTTCGTATCTTCGTTAGATGGCGCTGATTATTGCCTTTGTTCTGTCGATAAAATAGCCTTTTTAGATGTTAGGAATGCCTGAATCTGTATTTTCTAAAAATATTTCTATCGAGCTACAGGTTTCGACTACTGCCGCTAGATGGCATTATACTGTCTCGCCTTACTCTGTCGATCAAGCATTCCGCTTTTGGCGGAGTCTTCTGAATCGCACAAGCCTGCATCACGGATGTCGTTCGCCGGCCGTTAGTTCGATGTACATGTGGCAGGTTGTACCTAGCGTTTAGATCGTAAAACTTAGCTTTCTCGATACTGTTAGTCGTTATTGCAGTATTTTGATGCAAATGTTATTTAAGCGTATTCTTGAATAAATTGACTCTAATATGTAGTGTTTGTTTTATTATTAGTCCCTGCTCCCTGGAACGAGGCGTATTCGGTAAATTAAAATCCTCCTCCATAATGATAAGAGAATAAAAAGTACATGGAAATGGAGCCCTGCGTTGACTACCATAAACGTCTGCACTGGTCTACTCAACTTCCACATCAATCGACTGACTGGAAACTCACATTTCACACGAAACGCGTCGAGATGGCAGTATCATGTGAGCGAGAGGTACCTCCCCGGTCGTGCCGGCCCAGTTCGACAGCAATAGCACTACCTCTTACTAGATCTCTACAAATAAATCGCAGCTGTATTAATTGAAATTAATCGAGCCCGCTCGGGTAGAGTTACGCTGGCCTCTGGGCTGAGTCGGTGAAGAGATGTCATCTGAACATGCCCTAAGTATAGGGTGTGTTCAGATGACAAGGGGTCAACGCGCGTTTACTAAATTTGCCTTGAATACTACATACTTTTCATTCAAGTGTTACACACGTCAATGGGGGTTTTATAAATTGCGTGTTGACGCTGCGTTAGCGCTCGACTGTTGTCAGCGCGCGTTAGAGATCATTGGTTTTTTTCCTTGAGGTGAGCGCGCCGTTGAAGCGGATATACGAATTTTATTAGGGGTCATTTCGTTCAGTAATCGTTCGAAATGGAAACCGAAGCTTTTAATACGGAGTTGTTACTAGATAAATAGAGAAGTGTCCTGCGGTATGACGGGCTTGGGTAGAACTTGTCTTCATATTTTGTGAAGGAGATGAGAATAAGGAAAAGGAGACTTTAGTATTTGGGTACATATCTATTACATTTATTTGTATTAACAATCAGTTTGTGTTACAAATTATATATTGTGATCCAGGCAATCGACTTTTCCTTCGTTGATGTAATAATTTGTTAAATTTCCTTGAACATTACCGCCTGTCGCACAGCACGCCCGGTATAATGTGAGGCTAGATTTTCCATTGGTGGAGCATGAAGTGTATCTTCATAAGTGTAGCCATCGCTCATTGTGATGTAATTGTGTGGTGTGCATGTCGCTTATACGAACTTTTCTGCAAAACCGATTTTAACATCTAACGGTTTAACAGCACTAACTAATGCCAGCAATGAACCGGAGCTACTCTGTGATTAACAAAGAGTTTTAAAAAAAATTCTTTCTTATCAAGTTAACTTGGTTTTGTTTAATAAATTAATAAAACACTCACCTCAATGTAATTATGAGTTTCCTGTTGAAATGCTATATCGCACAGCGTTTTTATCTGCTACGAGTTCGTCGTTTATGTGAGCCTACTGGCGCATCATCAAATGACTTGATGGACATCCTGAAGTAGTTGAAAAAAATTGGGTCCGCATTGCTTTAATTTAGGATACAAAATTATATACTGGCTTTCAGTCAGCATGTGTGACATAATCAGGTGGACGGTACAGCCTTCAGTATAAAATCACCGCTAAAACTGTTTCTACGTCCATCTCCGGCAAATGTTCAAAAGGCTCAACGCCTGACAAGTGCGTGTCATGTGAACACTATACAAAAAATTTGCGCCTGTTGAACGCACGTCATCTGAATCTCGTCATCGTTACTGCGCCTATATTGCGTTAGTCGTGCATATGATAATATTTCGCGTACATGTACCACGTGAATTGTAGGAGATTGTATATTTTTTAGGACACAATGCTCCTATGTCACCAATATAATACTGCTTCAATTAAGCTTCACCGAATTTAATGTCATTATTTGCGAAAATATGTACACCGCGTGACACCGATATAAACTCGCAACGTCCAAAGGTCAAGGAACCCGAGCTTGTGAGCTACGGGCGAGTTGCGGCCGCTCGATCTAGTCAGCCGTACAGTCTTACAAAACACCGATTGTAACTCCGAAGTATGGAATATGAAATAAAAAGGCAGAATTAAACTCAAGTCTATGATAACAATATTATTAATATCAGTCTAAAATGTTTAATCTATTCAACTACGATCTATATGGTATTACAACTAGGAGATTTTTAACATTTTATCAAATATTCACTTTTTCACTGAAAATTAGAATAACCATTCGCATTAAGTCTGGTATAAAAATGTTTACTGACTTCCATTCATGATGTACATCCCGGATATACTTAACTGTATTCATATTGCACCCCTTTTATTAATTTCTCACATACTTCATGAGGAATTTAACAAATAAAAGTAATTTCTGTCCCGGCTCTCAAAGCAGGTTGTAGGCTACCATCAAAGACAAAACAATGTGGTTTACTCTCTACCTCTTTTTTTCAATCGTCTCTGCGCGATTAGATAGACAGAGACATTCTCATCTTCCTTCTCTATTAACCAAGACAACCACTCGTTATAGTTCTGCCTACTCTATCTATGTTATCTCTATGACGGCCCAACTATCTCTTTGATCATTATTACAATAGACAAATGATAATATTTTAAATTGACGGGCAATCCATACTAATCCATGTTCATGTTAATATTATTAATGCGATAGTATGTTTGTCTGTCTTACGGTCATACCGCTGAACCGATTGTGATAAAATTTCATATACAGATGCCAGAGTTAGTTCGCACGTTTCTCTAAGGTCCACGCGGACGAAGTCGCGAGAAACAGCTAATTTACATTTTTCCTAGACATAATAACATAATAAAATTAGCACCATTATCATGAGGTTAATCTCACATTCTGTCAAATATTGCGACACTACACACACATTCAAACAAAACAGTACAATAATACACTATGCTGCTGCTTGTTTCTGTTCACTGTGCTTCTTGTCTGTATAAATCCTCTGGAAGAGCACAAATTTTCCACTCTGTATATTTTTCGCTTCGACAATGGCACCGCTCATGCTCCAAGTTGGTTCCAAGTTATGCCAGAACCTGGCATCTTCTGGCACTTGTAGCTTGTCCAACAGTCTCTTGGTCAAGTCTGGTATTATGGGCTGGAGGATTATGGAGCATATTCTCAAGGTTTCCAAGGTTATGTGAAGAACCACATCCAGGTCTTTCTGGCATTCCGGTCGTTTCTTCAGCTCCCAGGGTCTGGAGGCTTCGAAGTAACCATTGGCAAGGTGCAACACATGTATCACTGCATCCACCGCTTTGTAGAACTGGTATTTCGAGTAATGTTCATAACAGGTGTCTGAAATTTTAAATAGTTCCAAGTTTAGTTTCTGTTTAGTCCATTAACTGATACATCAATAAAACGGGTTTTGTTTAAGATTTGGTTGAATATTACTATTTGTGTATGAAGAAAGTAATGAATATGGAGGAAGCATAAGTGGGTAGTTGATCCACTCTGCCAACCAAATAAGAAAATGGTGTAAAGTACGTATTGCTGTTGGTGCGATCTATTTCTTGCATGTATAGTGACCGGCGTGGCAAATGATGTTGCCATGAGCCGTGTAAAAACACGCATTTTTAGCGTATCCCACTTCTGCCGTCGGCCTCCTGCCAGACAGTCAGCTATGCGATTAACTGCGTGACACAAGGGGGTGCGCCCGTCACCTCAGTTGGCCTTATAGTCTATACATTTGTAACCGTAAAACTTACATCGTGGTTTCGTAATAACTACACCAATTTTATGCTGTGTTTGTCTAACTACATGTGTTTCTACAGTATCCCACTTCTGCCACCTGTTTCTGATTAATGGTTTGCCCACCGTACCACCAGATGGAAAGTGACTACAAGGTCAACATAAAGCATGCTTGTCTAGAGGGCACCGCTTGCCTTGAATATCGAAGTTATAGTGTCCCACTAACCAGGCAGTCGCGACAACTGCGCGAGCAGCAGTGCGGCGCGCGGGGGCGGAGTACCAGCGTGCAGAGGCGGACGCTCGGCGCGCGGGTTCAGGGCTGAGCCACACGAGCGCGCCACTAGGTTCCCCAACGTGTCCGCTAGCTCTGAGTTCGCGATGTTGATCAGCTTAGTGTCACTGTAATCTAAACAGATACACATTATTATACTAAAAAAAGGAAGAAACAATCAGTCAAAACCCTTTTGGTGACTTACGACACCCATTAATATCCGCATAGTAACAATTATACGTAGAAACTGCAGATTGCAGATGTATTGGACTCTTTTCCTTCTATCGGCTCTTGGAAACTTACCAACCGCAAGAAACGCACCAGCATAGATATCACCTAGAACCGGTCGTTTTTATCCAATCAGAGCCTTTTAAAGACATACTGATTTGTTGTCCCCTTTTCTCCTCTCCTCACTGCTACTCACAAACCGCACGAAACGCGACAATACAGGTGTCGCTTTGTGGCGGTATATTGCAAGCGAGGGAACCCCAGTGGAGTCAATCACATGGCTGCCATGCATCAGGACACGAGCAATCTATCCCCAGTTAAAATAAAGAACGGCAAGTATTTAACTCACTAGCATCGTCCGCCATGGTCGCCTCTCTCAACATCATATACCGCAGCGCTTGAGGAGCAGGCACACCCCGAGGACTGACCACGTTGCCCACGGACTTGGACATCTTACTACCGTCCACCGTCCAGTGCGAGTGCACCAGCAGTCGGCGGGGAGGGTGCCATCGGAGAGCCATGAGGAATGCCGGCCAATAGATGCCGTGGAACCTGTAACGGTGGTCATCATTTGAAAAAAATATTGACGGAGTTTAAAAAGTCACAGTGCGTTTTTATGCAACTATGATGCAAGTGACATTTTTATATTTAACATGCAGACTATTAGGCCAGCTGAGGCGAGCGATGTTATTTTTTTAAGCGCTACATGTAAAATCATGTCAAGCATTTTTTTTACAAAAGCCTTATTTTTCTACCCTATCCTGCTAATCATTTTCACGACGATACCGACTGACGTGAAAATATACACGTACAAGCGGATATTCGTGGGCATCGACAGTCGCCAAACGGCACCGATTGCTCTCTCGGGGGACATGCTACAATAAAAAACTTACTTAAGTATGTCCTTGCCGAGCACGTGCAGGTCGGCGGGCCACGGCCTGCCCCTGCTCTTCATCGCGTCCTCGTCGGGGTAGCCGGCCACCGTCAGGTAGTTCACCAGAGCATCCAGCCAGACGTACACGCTCTGGCTCTCGTCGTCAGGCACCTGGGAAGTTTGTATGGAATAAGGAGCCCATAACATCAGTACCTACACCCTCTTTCCTTCCACCCCTCTAATTAGCCACAAAAAAAGATCACACAAGCCTCACGAAACACGCCCGCATAGCTGACACTTTTAGACTCCCGTCTATTCGGTACATTACTGACTTGTAACGTTACAATGACTTCATACTTTCATTTCATGAATGCAGAACGTAATGGACATGTCGCAGTCGGAGTGTCTGAATTACATTACAGCTAGCCACTTGCAAAAACAGCCCTGGTTTTTTGGCGACTTATCACATTACGTTTATTACGAGCCTATTTTAAGTGAGAGGAGAGAAGGCAATGCATTATATATAAGCTTTCACGTAATTATATAAAGTTACGAGGTACACGTACGGTGCGGACACTATTTAGACGTCCGTCAATACCGTAGGACGAGAGCGCAGGGAGCGACACGCCGTCATGTAAACACGCGCTGCTCTCAGTCCTGTCGTGGGAATATTTACGCAATTATTGTCGGCAGCGCGAGCAAAACGTGCAACAATGAGCTGAATGTGAACGGGGTGTTAGGAAAACGTCGTGTTGAATGATGATTATTTTAAATGAGATACGATGCGATGATGACTTGGTAAGAGGTAGTGCCATGCTGCATTGCAGCGGAATCGGACCGGCATGACCGGGGGATTTGTCGCTCACTTGATACCGGCGTAGTGACTTCGGTGTCGTGTTTCATGTGGTTTGTGAGTAGACTATGCCCCATTTAGGAAGGTAGGGCAACTCATCAGATTATTCTCATAGAAGCGATATTTCTCGTTAGTATTAGTAGTTGTTGTACTGTAGGTACCCGTATGGCCCAGTGCACCCTGGAGGACGGCCGGCTGACGGATATATCCGGGAAGTAGCTCTCGCTGTCCAGGAAATCTTGCAGTTGCTTCTGGAACTTCGCAGGCTGAATAACGCCATCTGTTGTCCAAAGTATAATAATATTTATTATACCTTTGAAGTTCACTCCTTAGTTTATTTGCTCCTTAGTAAATTAAATTCATGTAGAACGCGAATTGCTTTATCGCTCTTACGCATCCGCTGATCTGCTGCTGATGTCCACAGTACAAGCTAGTTCCGTGTCTGCTCTGACAGACGCGTGTATATTTTTACAGCATATGAAACAAGTACCTGATCGTAACCATTTAACGGTTTTTTTTTCTTCAATTTTTATATAGTATATTAATCATAAAATTTATGAGTAATTATAATAAAATATTAATTGTAACATGTGGACTTATCACACAACGTTAGCGTAGCCCAAAGGCTTGCATTACAGGGTACTAGACAACAGACATAACGTGTGTAATATTTTTATAAATTTAAGAGGTGGGTACCTTCACGCCTGTTATCCCCGAAGAAGTAGGCAGAGGTGTGCTAGTACATCCACAACTTGTAAGTCCCGTAGATATACTAGCACACCCACGATTAGCTTGTCATGGCGGTGGGGCCTAGTAGCCTGTGGTGAATCCAATTGAACCGAGGGGGTTTTCTCTCCTTTTATAGGAAGAGGGGGCTTAAAGATCAGGAGGAGAAATCGCTCTCGGTACCCTTCTTATAAGAAGAGGGGACCTAAGAGCAACAGGAGGTGACGCATTTGCGCAAGGGACAAGGGGGCGAGGATGGGAACCTTACCCCATTGCACTGTTCCAAAGTCGGTGGGGTTGTCCTGTAGTGCGGGGCAACCTCATCTGTGGAGGTGGAGTTGGTCCCTTAGGGGGCAGACTAACCGTCGCCCTGATGATTCGCTGTTCCAGGGTACCTCACCAAAAGCGGCACTGGTGGCACTCGCGGTGGTTTTTGTGGGTATTCGGCACTATATAATATGCCGCGAGGCCCACACACCACTGGACCCCACCCAGGGCCAGTGAAGGCGCGTAAATGCGTTTACCTACGTCAACAAAAAAAAAGGTACTGAGCCGGCGGTCAAAGTGGTTATATAAATCTGACCTGTCTTAAGCCACTGTTGTAGGTGCGTCTTAAATGCACTTAGTCTGAACATGTAGTTAGTTTCCTCTGTCCACTCCACCTTGTGACCAGACTCCGCAGACACTCTGATCTGAAAACATTTCTAGTAAGGTAAAGTCCACCCTGGAGGACCTACATCACATAGACTTCATCGTCCAAACTTCTCAATGTCTCCAACCAAAAGTCAACTGGAATCACTCCTTTAAACTGCTGCTAAGGGCCTGTAAGCCACCCTTTGTGAAACTGTGCACATGCATGCAAAATCGACTAATACCGAAACACACATAGGTTTCCAGTTTCCTCTACCTAGAGCCACAACTACACGTGGTGGAACTGATGACGACGTCTCAGCGCATAAATGAAGCCAAGGCTGCGTTCACTGAATTAAAACATTTGTGTGATTCTAACATTCTCAAGTTTAAGGACAGTAATGAAGGATCTTACAAAACCATAAACAATCGTTTGTAAATAAGGCTCTCAGATTAATACACAGGGAAGGCCGATATGATGATAATTTCCCATTGGTGAAACATACAGCACAGAAAGAAAACTGTCATGCAAATGTGCTGTCTTTCTCTCCATTCTCCCCAATGGACCATCAGTCACCATAAACAGCATAAATTGCCACAGTGTAATCATAATTTT
Source organism: Eumaeus atala (assembly GCA_017140195.1). Lineage (NCBI taxonomy): Eukaryota > Metazoa > Arthropoda > Insecta > Lepidoptera > Lycaenidae > Eumaeus > Eumaeus atala. The sequence continues at coordinate 153,283 of JAFELO010000066.1, forward strand.
AAGACTGTATATGTCTCACCAGTCATGTCAGCCGATAGTCTTACCTCACACTAACAATAATTGTAAAGAGCCAATGAATATCATACTTACTTTTCCTTCTGCTGTGACGTCACTTCTGGTGTGGGCCTCTGGCACGAATGCTTCATCATTAACACTGTACCAACCAGAATATTTTGCCTTGTAGATATAATCATCCTCTTTTAATTTGCTCTGTGAAGATAAACTCTTATTTAAACAACAATAGCATCATGCCACCTGCCTAGTGAGGCAAATTTAATAAATGTATTTTTTTTTCATGAGCTATAGAAAATTTTTATCGATGCCCATAGGTATCCAACCCACCCTACATACTTCCAATCTATTCTACTAATGGGTCTCATGTCCCAATATTATGTAAGTGAATATTCCTAGTTATGCCAGCGAGATTTGTTTACAACGCACCAAAAGTACTGCCTCTTGCATCATCAGCATTATCAGCCCTTATAGGTCCACTGCTGGACATAGGCCTCTCTCAATGAATGCCAAAACGACCGATCTCCTGCCACTCGCATCCATCCCGCTTCTAATATGCTGCTCTGTATTTCAATAAAGTAACTAAATTACTCCTTACCCAAAGATGATTTACAGCCTTTTTATGTCGTTCTTCGGTGGTCCGAATAAAGTCCGTGTAGTCAACTTCAAAGTCTTTAAACAAAATTCTGTATTCTCTCGATACATCATCACAGTACTTTGGTAACGCCAGATTCGCATTTGCTGCTGCCTGTTGTATTTTAGTGCCATGCTCGTCGGTTCCTGTGAGTGTTAATGATCATCATCTACTGCGCCTCCTCAACAATTGAGTATCTGATAATAGTGCCTTAAGGCGGAATTCTAGTTTTATTCCTTTTTTATTTATTTATCACCACCATAGGAATAAGATTAAAGCAGTGAGCGGTCACCAGTAGGTTAACTGGTGACCGCTCACTGCTTTAATCTTATATACATGGTGTTTAACAGCATTATGTTATCATAATGTAATTGACCATTTTATAAAGGCAACTTACCCGTGGTAAATATAACATTAGTATCAGGATTTGTTAGTTTTTCAAATCTCTGTATAGCATCTGCCACTATAGCCGTATATAAGTGACCAAGGTGTGGGGCTGAAACAATATATTTTATTCGATTTATTTCAACACATTCCATTTCAAAAATATTCTGAATAATGTTCACAGAATGAGTGTAATTTAAAAACTAACAGTCTAAACAGAAGCACAATTAAAAATAAATCTCATTTCAAATTATACATATTCCATTTCATACTTCATCATCGTCATGATCAGCCGGACGACGTCCATTGCTGGTTGTAGGCCTTATCCATAGAGCGCCATAGGTGACGGGCACGAGCCACTTGTATTCATTTCATACACATTTTTACAAATTACTTAACAATGTGGATAAAAATAATATTTTAAATAGTACTTTTTTATAAACACCTACCAGCGTTAACATAAAATATAGGAGTCGTTATATAAAACGGTCTCTTTTGAACGACTGACGACAACAAACGAGTAGTTAATCTCATTATGAATTTCAAAATAAAGCAATAAATCTATATGTAAAGGTTATTCACAGGTTAGTTGCACAGTACGTATCGTTTTTAACTTTAAATATTGAAAATTATGACTTATTATATTCCTCTATAATTGAATTTACGACGACATAATTTATTAAATAATTTACTATTCGAGGTGTGAAAGACTTAAGTTTTATTAAACTTTCCTTTTTCGAAACGAAGGACAATTGTCAATTTGACAGCTATGAGCTGTCAGCTGTGGCTAGTGTGAAGTAGCCAAGACAAAAAATCTGATGATGGCTGAGAAAATAAGCATATTATTTATAAAATCTCCTAGTATTAATATTGATTCGAATTATTAAGTAAATGAGAGTTAGTTAGTATTAAGTAAGTGTGATAACGTATAAATAAGTTGCTATTTAAAAGTAAATAAGTATTTCGATAGATTATTATTATATTTTAAACATTTTTCTAGAAATTATTCAGTCCGTTATGCGAACCGCGAAATGTCAATTGTCAAAAACTTGCCTGCTTCATTTAGAAACAGCTGATCTAAAATTATAAAATGACATTAGAAGTTATATTGTAATTAAAAAGTTACGGCGTTGGAATAAATAAAAAGTAGAAAAGATATACAAACTTTAATAATGAACGAATGTGAAAATGATGAAAACAAGAGGTTTAATGTGAGTGTACACTGAACAATTATTACCTTTAATTAGTTGTAATTTGTATTATTTACCATGTGTGCAGGTATTTGTGTACATTGTAGGTTTAAGCATCTATTTTTTTTCGTTCTTTGGTAAACAAGTTCTAAATGATAAATTAGGGTGCTAAAATAACATGTCGTATCTTTGTGTGGTAAAAGTGGCAAAGTTTTATGATTATTTATTTGAAATTCCTAAGTACTTTGTCAGGAGATATATAGTCCACAAGTGTAATTTAATATTTGTCAATGTTTTCCAGAATCGCAGTCCCTCTCCGGGAGTTAAATCAACAGCAGTGGTTAAGTACACAGCCTTCCAGAGTCCAGTCGGATATGCCAGGCTGCAATGCAACACAGATATCAATTTACCCCCCACAAATTGGGGTGGGATAGATACATATGGCCTGAAACAGATACTAACTGGAGGAACCGGTTTGTCTAGGTAAAGCATTACATTTCTGTAGTTAAAGTCCAGCACTGTATGTTTTTTTAAAAAATATTAGACAAAGCAAAAGTAGCCATTGTTTCTATCTTAATATAGTGTGACAATATATTGTATAAGAGGGGATCAACAATGAGGCTAAGATCTGTTAAAGGGTTAGTTAAACTTTTGGATACATTTAATTCTATAAAAGGAATTAGGTGTTAAATATTTACAACTTTCTTAGTTGTTACAATTTGTGTTCAATTCTATAAAATTCTACAAAAGGAGTTCACATGGGGCTTAGAGAGACTATAAGAGGTTTAGTTAGGACTTTTGAATTCATTTATTCAATCATGATCTCTCCACATTCACAACCATGAACAAAGTTAAAATAGTACCACAAACAAACAATGGAATCAATACAGTTTCTAATAAGGGTTCTTAAAAAGTGAGGGTATGAAGTCTTATCTGGCAGTTGACCGAGACCCTGCAGCAACCAGGAGGTTTCCTTTCTATATATAATTGTTCCTCCAATCCTCAACTTCAATAGTTGAAGATTATACTAATATCTTCATATTACATCCACATTTGAAAAGGGTAAAATAAAAGGAGTAGAGCTCCTTTTATACAAAAGAATAATTCATGCATTGTGGCACGAATATGTAGGTTCCCGGCAGAAAATATAAAACTAATTAATTATCATTTGGTAATCCTATCCCTATCTGCATAGGGTCTGCCATCCCAAATATGTCCAACCTCAACATCGCCATAAGGAAAAAGAGTGGCATTTCTCCAACACAGAGAACATTAAGGCTTACAGTCAAATATGACATATATGTTTTCATAAAATATTTAAGTAGCAAAACGTAATTGTTCTGTGCTAATGTAACCTCGCAAAGGTATAGTCACATGATAGTAAGGGTATTCCTAGATGCAATACCAGAAATATTGGTAGCTACCTTAGAAGTGGTTGCCCTTAGCAGATATTTCATTAGCCTTTTTTATAATATATGATGACAAACGGGCAGTTTGCAAAACCTTTAGGTTGGTTAGGTTACAAATGCCCACAAACATCTGTATAACTTAACATCAACACTTAAAAGAGATATCAACCTACTTGATGATCTGCAGATATACACAATAGGCTTATGTCGTGTAATGCTGTTGGCAAGGATGATGACGATACACAATAAATCCTATGATCAACAATCACTAAAGCCTTGCCTCATTGAGTCTTAACAAATAACAGAATGAGTTCTACAATACTCCTAGCCTCTGGTAACTGTACAATCTTAATACCAAAAATCACTTAGGGAACACCTTTTTAAACTACGCAAGGAAACATCTTGGAAGCATTATCTACCGAACAGAGTTGTGACAGCCGGGAGGAGACTTGATACAATAATGTTAGCACAATACCATTGAACTGCTTTAAGAATACTCCATATATAAGTAAAAGTCGCCTGGATGAGGATGGTTTGTGATTGAGACCTTTAGTGCTCTATGGGAGAGCCCTATGTCCAGTAGTGGACGGCATCCGGCTGATGACGATGGTGATGATATGGAGTAAAAGTCTTCAAACATTTGCTACACGCATCAGCTTATTAGCTGCTTATGTGGTTTCAAGGTTTTATTTTATAGCGTGGAAGGCATAGTAATAATTGCTATGTGTATATGTTGCCCTCCTTTTTATTTGCTGGAAGCTTATGATGATAATAACTTTTGTGCACAGTTTCAGAATGGCACACATGTTCCCCGATTGTGTCGGTGAAGTGGATGTGATATCCGACGCTGAATGCATCAAGAAACTGCTGAAACTCCCATACCAACCTCACGGAACTGTAAGTGATAGTTCCTTTGAACTGGCTCAGCCCACCATTAGTTTCCACTGCTGCTTTTCCCGTCTTGCCAGGATTGATAGTGTCCATCACTAGGATCCTCTGAGGTGATTGTAGGGATCCTGGGGAAAGACCTAAACTCTTTTGTATTTAAACACAATTAAGCATATACTTCTATGGTATCATAAAGCTAAGAGGTTTGTTTGTTTGTTTGAACATAATTTTAGGAACTACAGGTCGGTTTGGAAAAAATCCTTTGGCTGTTACATATCGCATTTATCGAGGAAGACTACAGGATATATCATCATCATTATCAGCCCTTATCGGTCCACTGCTTGACATGACCTCTTTCAATGAACGCCAAGAAGACCAACCAATCCACTGCTACTTGCAATCATATATATATATATATATATGTATGTATATATATGTATATATATGTATGTATTTAGTTATATATAAGTTACCATTATAAACCGGTCCGCTCACCGCAGCCAACATGACCCAGCTGCACAAGGCGCTGAGATTCATAGCGGTGAGGGCTATGCGGGGGGACCGCACAGCGTACCTCCTCTATGAAGAGATTTGTCGCGGGAGAGCCCCCGACGGATACGCCGGCGAGGAGGAGGCTAATGCGTAGGTGGGGGAGGAACTGGAGTAGTCGACGTACGGCGTACGTACGACAGACGCGCGGCGCCCGATCCTAGAACGTTGGATGCATCGAAAACGCAAACCACGCACCCTCTGCATCTGTTTCGGATCCGCCGGGAGACGGACTGCCGTGAGTGTGGCGCCGCTGAGCAGCACAGCCCCGAGGTGTGTCCTAGATGGGCCGTGCTGCGTCACGACTTGGCAACGGCGTTGTGAGGGATGGACCTCTCGCTCTCAAGCATAATGTACTCGATGCTTGAGAGCGACAGATCCTGAAAAGCGATAGCCTCTTTCTGTGAGACAGTTATGTGCCAGAAGGAGGAAGGGGGGGGGTCAGGGAAGTGGATAACGCCCCGCCACGCAGACAACGCATGGGAGTGCGATAAAGCTGCTACGCGCAGCTTATCCCTAACTGGGACCAGGGGTCAGGATGGGATTCTGACCTTATTCGAAGGACTTTAGGCGAAAATGACGTCGGAGGGAGCTCGCCAAGGTTGTCGTATCAGCCCCACTTTTGGAGCAATCCGGTCCCCCTGAAGGAACTGGTCAGTTGCCGAGGACACCTCGGTTTTGGCGGCCGATGGCACCCGCGGGGTTTTAGTGGGTATTCGGTTCATCCGCGAGTTCCACACATCCTACCAGATCCCACCCAGGACCCATGGCCGTGCTTAAATGCATAACCCAGCGAATTTTTTTTTGATAATAAACGCCCTGTTATAAGCAAATTAGCGACCCCACATACGCGCGATCGGCTGGCTCAGTTGGTAACGTGACTGTTAGTCAGTTACGTTACCAGTCAGTCTGTTAGGAATCTCGCCTAGGGAAGGGATATATGTATTTTATGTATTTCTATAACAAAAATCTTAAATATCATAAATTTGTAATTTTTTTTTTTGTTATAATTTTGCCACGGCTGGTGTAACCCGGTCGAAACGTCGAGCAAGGTTTTAAGTATCGCGTTGATACCCGTTATATAACTACAAAATAATTTTAATTTAATTAAATAATATAAATTTATATAAATACTAAAAATAGTTGTCTAGTACCTGCATCACAAGTCCTAACGGTACTTACCACTGGACTAGGCTAACGTGGTGTGATAAGTCCACAGATATTATTATATATCTCATCAGCGAACTGGCGTGACGGTGTGCTGTTGTTGTTATGAGTTGTATAATTACTGCACGCTAAACTGCGTGTGATACTGCGAGGCGTAGCTAGCTTAGACTATACTCGTACTGTTTCCAGGTGAGTATGATCGCCCACCGGGTGGAGAACACCCTGTTGCTGGATGACTTCGACGTGTACGACTACCTCATGAAGTCCGAGTGGTCCTGGCTCAAGGACTTCTTTTATGAGAATGTCATGAAGACCATGTCGGAGAAGGTGGGTGTTACTAGTTACTAAATGTCTACCATTTTTTTTAAACTGCCTCGTGTTTTAGAGATAACCACAGATTGTGAGGTGCGAGTTCGAGTCCCCGACCAAGAAAGTATTATAGGAATTTCTAATAACACTCCGAACTCAGGAAGCTAGTGGTGAGACATTCCCGTTAGAGAGCACGTTACGCCTGATTCAGAGCAGCTGGCTTTACCTATAGAACTGGCCGTCGTAGCCAGCATTGTACTGAGAGCAACTCTTCCCATAAGCCCGCTTATGGACCAACATTTTGTAACAGGAACGCATGAAGCTGACCCTGTCTCCCAGACCCAGCTCGGCGCTGCAACTGACGCAGAAATTCCTGTCGCACAGCGTGGCAGAGCGCCCGCGCCCGCTGCCGGCGGATCAGCCGCACGCGCCCATGTTGGCAGGTACATAGTATAAACCTTGGGTATCTAGAGCACTTCGGAAATATTAGCAGGTACATAGACTTAGGGCAGTTAGGGGAACTAGGGAATATTAGTAGCTATGTAGACTTAAGGAAGTTAAGGGAACTAAGGAATATTAGCAGTTATATAGAATAAATAGACAAAAATTAATAGACTTAGGTAATTTAGGAGAACTGGGTAATATTAGCAGTTATATGGGCTTGGGTAATTTAGGAGAACTTGGGAATTTTAACAGTTATACAGACTTATAGAATTTTGGAAAATTGCTTGCAAGAAAATGATTATTATTATTATTATTATAGAACTTAAGAAATTGAGCAGAGATGAACTTGTAGAGACTTCATCAATGTCAAATATAATATATGTAGATTATATTATAAGACAGATGTTTTTTTTAATTGACAAAAAAGGGCTCTCCTTTTTCTATCAGCTAAGATATTAGATCTCTCTACGGTTATATTCGAATCTTCTCTCAGTTCGGACCGCCTGCCTGCACAACACTTTGAGCATATTAGCTTTAATCAGATTTAATTATTTTTATTATCAAAACTAAATATGCAAATATATTTTATAAGATTTTTTTTCAATTTAACTATGTTAAGTTACTATTTTATGTATACTGCAAAGTAACACTAAATTGTAAAACTTTATCTCAGGACCGTTTCTACCCGAACCGGAAACCAGACCAGAAGAACCCACCAACGAGCCAGCTTACAACCAAAACGTCCTCTGGACCTTCGAGGACATACGCATGCTGATCGGCAGCAACCTGCCAATATTTGGCGATGAGGATCGTCCTTGCATCAGCCTGCGTTTACGTGACGCCCGTGAACCCATCAACGTCCTGACAGGAATTGACTACTGGCTCGATAATCTCATGTGTAACGTTCCAGAAGTCCTCATGTGCTACCATTTAGACGGCATAGTCCAGCGATACGAGCCCATGAAAACAGAAGACCTGCCGAATATGGACAATTCCAAATTTTCGCCTAAAGTCATAAGAAACGTCGCCCAGAATATTCTATCGTTTCTTAAGTCGAATGCGACCAAAGCGGGGCATACTTATTGGTTGTTCAAAGGGCCCCGGGATGATGTGGTCAAGCTTTATGACTTGACATCACTTTGCCCAGCTCCGGGCAACCCTTTCACCACTCCCGTGGCCATGCTCCTATACCGAGTGGCGAGGAATATGCATCTCATGATGAAGAAGAGTCGAAGGGTAGGCGAGTTGTTGGAGCATGTGGTAGCGCTGCTGGGGGCGGAGGCCTACCCGCAGATCGTAGCGTCCTCGCACTACATGCTGTCGGATTTATACGTGCCTGCGACCACAGACCCGGCGTGCCCCAATTTCAGAGGTGGGATACTTTGATCTCGTAGAATTCCTGTTTCCGTACCTGTTTAGTGTAATAACATCAAATCTATGTTAGGCCTATCAGTTAGGTATTCCCCGGCGAGTATTCATAGACATCCTATGGAGTCGTCTTCCGCTTCACTTCCACATTTTAAGTTTAGGCCCGAAAAATAAGCGGTTAGTCCTTGCATAGTTATTTCTTTTAATTACAAAACTGCGTACATCACGTATTAAATATTTTTTCCAGAGGAAACCGACTCCGACGACGAAGACGGGTCGGAGTTTGGTAACTTCGCCGAGCAGGAGAGCGAGCGGGACGGAGATAAAGAGAGTAAGCGGGACGGAGATAAGGTGAGGATAAATTTAAGTGTAAGGCTAAAAAAGAGTTAGGGCGGTCCTTAAAAAGTAGAAAATATATGTACTAGCTGATCAATCCACGCCTTGCTTTGGCTGTTATAATCGAAAAAGCCTATATAAGAGGGTCACAAAGAGCGCCAGGAGGAGGCGCTCTTTAGTACCCTCTTATAAGAGGGGTACAAAGATCAGCTCATCTTGCTCTTATTAAAGGGGTATATAGAGCCACCGTGATGATCAATCCACGCCTTGCTGTGGCTGTTATAATCGAAAAGGAGATATATGGAGCCACCGTCTCGGTTCAATTGGCTACGGATGGCTTCACGCCAGGCTACTGAGCCCCATCGCCACAAGACTTGAACCATGTTTGCTAATCTTTGATCCGTCACAGTACAAAACGGCCCTGTTTTTGGAAATGGCTAGCTGTAATGTAACATGGAGATTTATACAATCCACAATCCGACTACGACAGAAATATTACACCCTAGTTTGTTTGTTTTTGCTTCTATATGTATGTGTTACATTGTATATTGTTCTTTATCATTAAGAAAGAGAAAAGTACAATCGGTCACGAGGACAGAGAAGAAAGAGAGAAAGAGATGGGCGTGTCCTGTGACAAGGGGCGGCAACTGGCGTTGCGGCACCTCGGAGATCGGCGCGCGCCGCGCGGCACGGTGAGCTCAGTGTTGAGTATTGGCACTTACGACGGTACCATGTGAGCCAGAGGTACCTCCCTGTTGTGCCGGCCCAATTCAGCTGCCATGCAGCATGGCACTATCTCAATGTTTACACTATATGATGATTTTTAGTTTTCCATGAAAATTTAAAATGTACAAAGTCAAAAGTCGGTGATCTTCATGGAAGTTCGTTGAACCTAGACTATCTGCGATAGCTATAGACAGGGCTTGTAAGGGCCCCAAAAAAGAAGACTTTCGAGATTTGCTCCAGTAAGGCAGATAAAAAGGCCCATAGCATAATGTATTATCGGTCTGTTCTCTCTGCCTACCCAATTAGGGAAGCGTGAAGATGTGTTGTTGTTGATAAAGTAATTGGTTGATATAGGAGGAAAAGAACAAGAGCGATTCTAGTGCCGGCGCGGCCATGAATACGCCGGGCCGCTGCGGGCGCGCGCTGCGCCACGCGCACAGCGGGCTCGCGGCGCTGCACCACCTCGTGTGCGATAAGACTAAGGTGAGAGATGATGATGGTACTGATGAACAACGAAAGCTGTAGTGGCGATGTGGCACCGTCAGGAGCCCCACAAAACGTAACAGCGTACACTTATTCTTACACGATCAAGACAGGAACGTTCAGTCCGATATATTTGATTCTTCTTTATGAAAGCTGGATGATCTGATAACCTATACATAGGTTTAGGTTATCAGGCAATACCATACCATAGGTAATAATTTGCACATGTGCTGTGTCTTATAACATGTCTCTGGTATCAGTGTGTCTCTTGGCACAACCCTCCTCTCACAATGTCCGGTGCTTTCTGACATTTGCTTTCTCTCTTTTTCCTAACCTATTGTCATTTTAACTCATCCTTCCACCTTTTGCGATGTCTGCTTCTACTTCATTTTCCATTGTTAACCTATGTTTATACACACGCAAAACACGAGAATATTTAAATATTTGACCATTGTTTACCCCGAAAAGGATTCCGTAAACCCTAAAGAAGGCTTGGCTGATACACACCAAAATAAGGATTTTGTCGACGACGTATAGACATAATCCATGATGATTCTCCATCCTGTGCATCATCATAGTGAAAATATAATACTGATTTTTTTAAAAAAATCTTAATACCTTCATTTACAGGAAGAAGAGCGCGAACGCTTGAAACAGCAGATCCTAATCGAGGAGCAACACCCAAAAATGGCGAACCCTTGTGAACCAATCAAAATGAACTACACGCCTATCAAAAAAACCAAGGATCCCAAGGAACACGTGTCTCGGAGCAGGCGGAGGAGACGGGAGAGGAAAACTTCGGATAAATCTGGCAACTGCCTCATTGAGAAGTCTAAAATAGACAAGAACGCGATCCTGGTCTGCAAGGATAATTCCATACCAACATGGCAAGAGCCGAGCAGAGATGACAACTTCGCATGGAAGCTGCATCTAAAAACCTTGCTATATGAGAAAATCTGCTTGGCATACGCCACAATGGCAGAGTACAGTTACGCGGACGAGCAGTACGGTTTCTCGCTGAAATATATCGATATTGCCAGCAAATGCCAGAAGCTTTTGAGCAAGATGATCATCAAAAGTCGTGTCGTCGATGCCAGTTGTCTGATCGGGAGGGTGGGTGACAATTTCTTCCAGCTGAGCAAGCATTGGAGTGAGCTGGAGAAATACAAGGCCCAGTTTTTTACTGACCACGACATGGATTCGCGGATAAGGTTGGAGATTGAGAAAGATTTGGAGGAAGAGATTGGAGAGACTGGCGGGGACGAGTTTGACCTCAGTAAGTAGAATTTGGAGCTTCATCGCAAACTGAAGTTGCCACGTGTCAGGGTGAAGTTAGAGATAAGTCCACGAGAGAGCAACATGTCTGCACAATCTCCATGCGCCTACTACTCGTTTGCGCTTATACTAAGAGAACACGTAGCTACTGTCAATTACTACAATACATTTTAAATTGTGCTTTTTATGGTAGAAAAATCTTTTGAATTCCTTGCAGTTGCGATGATGGGGTTTATAGGCTATTCCATAGAAATAAGCATAGTAATGATAATGATAAACATGCCTTAACTTCACTCGCCTCAGTTGGTCTTATAGTAATGTATGTTTGACAGGTGCATTTATTTAAGTTGTGTAAATAAAAAGTGTAATTTAGATTGTGGTTTCACCGCACCATTATTTCACTCGACAGATATACACAAGTTACCGACTAGCGAGCTCCAAGCTATGGTCCTCGCCTGCGAGTACTACGCAAAGGCGGAGGCCGAGGGGGTGGGCGGCGAGGGGGACAAGGGAGCGTGGGGTCACAAGGGGACGAGGGGCCAGAAGAGGGCGGAGCTGCTGCGGCGCCGCGCCTCCGTCAGGAACGAGCTCGCCGTGCGCTACATGAACGAAGCACAGCGTGAGTGACACAGCAAACATACAAACACACAAACACACAATCTTCTTCGTTAGTATCATAAGATATTATCGGACATTGCTAGAGATAATGGAAACAGAAAGGTCGTAACTGACAAAAATAAAATTGTTTTGAGTGGAATAAAAAACTTGCGTTTTCCACAATCACGAGAAATTCGTAGGCAGTAATTGTTAAAAATAAGTAGTAACACACTGAAATATATAACACACTTTACTGTAGACGGTAAAACGGTCCTTAATGTAAGATTAAATCTATACAGTAATTGTTTGAGACTTTCACGTTGGTTACACATGTAGTTTTAATCTAACGGGTTTTAACGCGATACTTAAAATACTTATTACATGGTACTGGCAAAATTTTTGTAAAGACCTTGCTCGAAGTTTCGACCGGGTTACACCAGCCGTGGTCTCGAGCCGACTGGCGTGAAGTGATGACAGCTGCCGTGACGCGGGATCGATGCAACGACCACCCTCATTGCGAATGAGAAGTACGCATCCACCCCCATTTCGTCCGATTGTTTTTATTTTCCGAAATGTTCCGGCACACAACACTCGGTTAAATAGTCTGAGGAAGAAATGGTGGCTACGCCAAAAGGGAGAAATTTCCGGAGGTGGATCGGCAACCAGCTTTTCTGCCATACGTGAAGGGAGTGACGGACTTTTAACTTTAGGAAACCTTTCCATAAAAACCGTTTTCGTTCCGCCAACCAAAGTGGCGAACCTACTGCGTACACCGTAGGCTGTGTGTTCTCGTGCAAATATCCGGTGCTTACCAAATTGAGTGCAGCTGTGGAAACTTGTACATCGGCCAAACAAAGCGAACAATAGCCGAGAGAATTAAAATTTCCGAATGTCAAAACCGGCAAAGGACTAAATTCACCACACCTGATCTCCTATTAAACGCGGGCACCAATCACTGGATACAGTTCCATAAACCGAAGATCCTTTCCACCGACCGTCAGTACTATCCCAGGATGGTTCGGGTAGCTATAGAAATCAAAAAGGATAAAACTTTCAACCGAGAGGATGATGTTAAATTATCTGACTCGTGGAACCCAGTGATAAACAAAATTAAAAGTAGAGGTTCACAGTCGGATAAACACTAGAGAACACCGATTAATTCCAAGGATGATCCGTGAGGCTATTGGAATTTAAAAAAGCCATCCGAATTCCAATAGAGAAGATGGCTGGGTTCTAACCTCTGCTTGGGACCCAGTGGCGAACATAATCAAATCAAAAAGTAAACATAACACCTCAAGACAGCGAGATATAATAAGTACTGTTTGCGTTAATCGGAACAACTAAATAATTATAATTCTTCGGATACTTTTAATACAATATGACATCAGGACATCTGTCATCTCAGTCCGCCCGTGGCCATGGTTGCTGTAAAGCTTCTGAGACGTCGCGATAGTTTAAAAATTAAATATACCACGTTGAAATCCGTGAAAGTAGTTTTATTCCATTTTATACAATATATTTAGTATCCATAGTCGACCAATTGCTCTTTATTTCTTCCAGATCTATATGCGAAGTACGTAAACCTTCCTGAAGAAAACGAGGAGGCAGCCAAAAGTCTTCTAGTCCAGTTTGAGAAGCTGTCAGTCAGTTCGGCAGAGAGCCTGGACGAGGCGGCGGATATTTTCCAGAAGGTTAATGATCTGCCCAATCTTGCACTTCTATACTGCAACAAGGCCAGGTATCTTCGGTTCAAGGCGCACTGCAGTCCGGATACCCAATAGTAAGTGGAAATAAATTTCCTATTTATTTAAAATTATGACTATTGTTTAAAAAAATGATATAAATAGCATTGTAATTTAAACAATAGTCTCCATCCGTCTGTCCGCACGTCCGTGTTTCCTTCGAAAAGTTTTGCCTTCATCGTGTGTTTTTTTTGTATTATTAGGCGAAAAGGTGCTGTTACGCCCTTACTGTTTTTTCGAAGCATTGTATTGATAAAATCTACACGTTTATACTCATTTATTGAGAGGAAATTTGTATTTCTTGGAATTAATAAAAAGTAGTTACGACATTTTGAACGCCATCGAATTTCTTCGAACTTAAATAGTTCTGAAACAAATAATTATCATAACTCAAACATATTTTTACATTTATTTGTATAACAGGACATCACAAGGATTTTTATTTATTCATATTACATTATTCGTTCATGACGGTGATTCCACAAGAAAATCTTAAGAAACACGATTAAATCCGTTAAAGAGACACAATAACGGTTATTAAGTATATTTAAACGTTACGTGCATATGACGTATCGTTAGAGAAAGAAATCATTTAACGGTGCGGGTATCGCCTGTTAAAACCTTTGGCCGCGTGGGGTTCTGGGTTCCATCTCCAGGTCGGGCAACTGTTATTAAATGTTTCTCAGATTATTCTGAGCACATCATTATCATCATTACGTCCGGGATTGGAATGTGCCCGAAGTGGCCATAGGCTTGCCACCTATGACATCATGGGCCTCAGTACCTTGGCTAATCGTGGGTGTTCTAGTATATCTACTGGACCTACGAGTTGTGGATGTACTGGCACAACTCTGCCTACCTCTTCGGGCATAACAGGCGTGAAGGTACTTACTTACTTAGTCATTTTATATTTTTGCCTCTGTATAAAGATACGTTTTCTGAATTAACGCCTATTTTGTCGTTGATATATACATCTATTGACAGCTTAAACATTTTTGTTAGCACTGAAAAGAAGAGCTTATACAGTGACGCGGAGGAACTGTATCTGACTGCACTAAAGATGCTGGGGCCCCGAGAGAGCTGCGGCGCGGAGTCCGTCTGGGACCTGGTGTGCTGGGAGCTGTCCTGCCATCTGTATAACCGGGCCGTGCTCATGCAGGAGCGGCCTCGCTCGTACATCGACGTGAGTGTAAGTATGTGAGCGTGTTAGTCTAATGCTGGTTCTCCGAGAGCGCTGTGGCGCGGAGTCCGTCTGGGACCTGGCGTGCTGGGAGCTCTCCTGCCATCTGTACAACCGGGCCGTGCTCATACAGGAGCAGCCTTGCATGTACGTCGACGTGGGTGTGTGTATGTGCGCGAGTCGTGTAGTGTTGGGCACCGAAAATGCTCATACGCGGAGTCAGTCTGGGACCTGGTGTATTCGCGTTGACCTGTGCGTATAGGTTTGAGTACGTTGACGGTTACGTACATATCTGCATGTGCGTGTAATTTTACATGTGCGTGCGCGGTTGCGATCTATATAAGACTCATGACTGCTACAGGAGATGTCAGAAGTAGCCGATGCGCTGAAGCACGCGCTAAAGTTCTGCCCGCTGGGCGCCGGGCCGCGCCAGTACCTGTACCAGTTCCGCGCCGCCATGATACACCACCGGCTCGGCTCGCTCTACCACTTGCAGTACAGGTACGCATACATGTCATTGTATTATAGCATCTTCTCTGTATGGTGACATGCTTTACTATGCTCAACTAACAATTACAGTCAAGTGTTTGAAGTCCATGCCGTTGTTGGCAAAAGATCGCGCTTTAATAATTTTATATCGTCGTGGACAGGAATTCGGAAGAAGGGGCGCGACGGAAACGCCTGCTAGCGAGCGTGTGCGAACATTACACGAGCGGCGCGCTGCAGTTCGCTGCACTGGAGGACGCCGCCATGTTCCTGGCGGTGCGGCTGGAGCACGTGGCGGCGCTCGAGGCCTACGCTGCAGGTGAGTGTGACGTCAGCGGAGCGGAGGCGAGCGCGTGCGAACATTACACGAGCGGGGCGCTGCAGTTCGCTGCACTGGAAGACGCCGCCATGTTCCTGGCGGTGCGGCACGTGGTGGAACAGGCGAAGCAGGTCGACTTTAGTAGTCGGCCTGCTAAGTGCAGTGCATTATAAACATTTTCTTCAAATGTAGCACAATATTTCGATTTCGCATTTTCTCTAGCTTGGACTGACGTCCAATTTACAAGCACAGCATGCTTAAGTTAGTTAAAAACAATCCTCAGTCCTTAAAAAAAAAGTATTGTTAAAAATGTCTAGAAATACCGGTAGTCATTAATGAACCCACGGTTAGATTGTGGTTTTTTTTTTCGAATTAAAATCGTCAATGTGGCATTGAATATATAATAAAAACTTAACAAGAATTTCCATCAAAAAGCGATACATCAAAGCAATTTGGAAGTTTAAACGGATTTATTCATACGGTAACTTGAAATATTGTTATTTGTCTCGACCAGTACCAATCTTAACCCTGCCGAGAAAGAACCGACAAGAAAACTCCATGGCATTAAAATATAGTAAGATATTATAGTAATTGTAAACTACAATCGCGCATTCCAAAATAATTGTGTGAGGTGTCATTTTAAATATTTTTTCAAGCATCAGTAGTGCTTTCATCGTCATATTCATTATCATTATCAGCACTGAATGTTCGGTTGAATACAAATTTATAAAAATATAAATTGTATTCAATGGTAAAGAGATATTTTCCTTTGGCCGGCGCGGAATGAAATAAAAGGTTCGGACTTGATGAAGATATCAAAAAATTACTTGGATTATTTATCGATGTCTTAAGTTTACGCGAATGTTACTCATTACAATAAAACTACTTAAATAAACTGCGATAGAATCCGTAAAAGTAGTTTTATTGTAATTAATTATTTATTACAAACTAGTGACCGCTCAGCGATTGAAATTCGTTCACAATAAGAATAGTTATTTTTAACGAAGTCGTTTTTACTTTTAAAAACGACTTCGCTAAAAATAACTAATTGTCAGTTGACACTTTCAATATAAAAGTGTGACCATAAAAGAGTTATCACTACGCATATACATACTGTGGTATTACGCAAGAGAATACATGTGTGCGTAAACTGATTTGCGTATCGTTTTATCTCGTTAAAATAATAAAATGTAATGCACGTTATATGTAAATATTAGCATTCTGCACACCTTCTTCACATAATCTTCAACTGTGCTAAATTTCATCAATCCACCATTCGCGCAGTTCTTAAAAAAAGGGATGGGAATTAATTCCTTCACGTATTAATATACTTGACAAAGTTATTGCATTTTATCCAGAATATATCCAGAAATTCTACTCCAAAATTCAAAATGGTTCGTGCATAAAGAAAAAATTGAATCACTTAACGGAGTTTCAGAAGCCTTTGTAAAGTTCGATTATATAGCTTCGATATACTTTGGTGATGTGATGTTATAAAGCCATTGCTGGACTGACGACAATGATTCATGTTGATTTCTTTATATTAATTTTTCATATTGAACGTCGCAGATGATGTATGTACGCGACATGTCGCGGACGGACTGTCTAAATCGCCGTATTTCATTACGGCTAGCCATTTTCAGAAACAGGGGCGTTTTATTTTGTGGCGTGCGAACGATAAGTCGTATTGAATACAGCTGAGTGAAATTGCGCCAAAAAGAGTTCGTAGTTATTTAATAAAGCTAGCCTTGTTGAAACAAAGAGAATCATTATCCGCCATTTTGACACGTTTTAGTTTCTAAATTTTAACACTCGTGGCGTTGCTTCACATGACAATAACAATGGTTCGATTGAGACAGAGGATATGTCCGAAGGTATAGGCGGGAACGTAGCTCCCGACTAAGCCTTCGTGGTTAGGTTATTTTTTTATTTGTACCCAAAACACTTGGCATAACTTCATGCTTGTATCGATCACTATCACTGCCTAAAATCAAGAGATTAAATGGGGCTAAACGTCAGCCGCCACATTGAAGAACGTCTCGCAATGACAATCTGACGAATCGTCAGGCTGCCACAAAACAAAACGGCTCTGTTTTTGCAAATGGCTAGCCGTAATGTAATACGGCGATTTGTACAATATGACTACGGCATACATACACACTTACATAACTTCACTTGCCCGATAACTTAACTTTACGATACTTGCGTCTGCCACACCCGACGCAATAACTTCACGAAGACCACATGCGCGTTGTGTAAACTAATGCGTCACACTACCTTATCTGTAATCGATACGGAGTGTGGTTTGGTACGCTCGTGACTAATAATGTAAAGCTGAAGAGGTTCTTTGTTCTTAAATAGCAATAATCATATAATATAAATTATATATTTTTTATAAGTAGAGAATAAACAACACAAAAAGTAGACAGAAAAAATGTACTACAAATAAGTATGTCGTGATTATGATAATTATTGATGTATACTAATAATATAAATGCGATTTAAAAATAAATATAATGTAAAGCTGAAGTTTGTTTTTAATACGCAGTAATCAAGTAATAGATTTTTTTTTAATAAATAGAGAGAAACTAGACAGAAATAATATACTATACACAAATGTGTCCTGATTATTTTTAATATATATTAGTAATAATGATTGATCTATACTAATGACGGACTAATCTGTGGAACTAATGGCCTGAGTTAAAAAAAATGTGTTGAATAGTCGAAGAAGGGTTATAGGCTATATACCATGACGCTACGCCAGTGAAACCGCGGGGTGATGCTAGTTCAAAATACACTGAAGCTGCGATTTTCGCAGTACTATGTTATAGTGTTTGAATATAGAAAAATATTAAAAATGTTTATTTTTTTGCCGAAGTAGGTGTTACAGTAACTTAGTTAAAATATATATAAAAAATTAGTAAACATTTAACCATTTTGGGCATGCAAACATTTATTAAAAAGACTGTCAACAGAGACTTTCTATGAGGGGTTCCGTAACAGCAAACCGAAAAAACCGCTTACCTCCTAAAACTATGCAATCGATTTTGTTCAAACCAATTTTCGTTTGAATTTTTTTTTGAATTCTATACCAATTCTTTCACAACTTTCCTCTCGGTGGTTCCAAAGTTAGGGGGAGGTTTATCACTTTAGAAGCGAATATTTCGCAATATATTGGAATAATCAAAAAGCTTTCTTAGCACCTCCATGCCATTTAAAGATTATTACTATTGACACCACATCAGCTATGCCCCCATGCCCTCTTGAATTCCTTTTTCATACCTTAGTTACATATATGGTGTGTTACCCTCAGTGATTTTATTTTTCAATTCTATTCTATCCTACAATTTTATTTTGTGGCGATTCGTAAAACCTTCCAAATTTCAAACATACAGTACCCATAATATCTGACCAAAACGTCTGTATATATATGGACGGACATAAAACGGACGCAACAAAAACGCAAAAGCGGCTGCTCCACCTGCTTTTAAATCCCCTTTAATTATAGGAGGGGATTAAAGAGCAGCCCTCTCTGTTCAAACGGCTCCGCCCAAGGTGTGTGGGTTCACCCCAGGCTACTGAGCCCCGCCTCCAAGACAAGGCGTGGACTATAGATGGGTGTTCTCATAGTACCACTTGAGCGCCAAATATGATGACTAAAGTGCCAATGTCATTAAAGAAGAACATCTTGTCCACAGTAACGTCAAACCTTAAATTGAAGTCGCTCCAAAACGCGATCGACTTGCTACGGCAGTGCCACTCTATCATGACGCTGCTGAGAAACCGGGACCCTGAAGAGCAGAAGGAACCTCCAAGGACAGAAGACATGGAAGAAGTCACCATAAAGAACGAACACAGCCTGCTCTCCCTCTACGAGAACAGGTTACATTTTATATTGAAGAGTATCATACAGTATTGCAGGTCGAAGTTCAACAAGGACTACGAGAAGATGACGGAGATGTACAAGAGGTTGTACTGCGCCAGTCTCAAGATTCGAAAAGATGACGACGTGCGAATGTTCGCCGGTAGCATATGCGACGCCTTAGTAGCCATGGACGCCATAACACAAGAGTTCGATTAAGATGGTTACAAGCACCCACGAAACTTGTAAAGTGTACAGTATAATGTACTTGCAACTTAATGCAATAAGACTTAAGTAAACTTTGTTTACTTGTAAAGTGTAGAGTATAATGGACTGTTATAATGGATTTGTGACTTTACGCTGAGAAAGCATTCAGTGTTCTTATAAAGTTTAGAGTACAATAAACTTGTGACTTAATGTAATAAGACTAGAAGCTAATAAAGTTCTACAATTTACAGTATAATGATACTGGAAGAAACAAGTGCATACTTCTGACTTAAAATAATAATTATTATTTTACGTACTTAGATCTGAACTTTTACATGTTGTGTACAAATATAAGGTCTTAATAATGTAATACATATTTCATTGTTTAACAACCTGTGACTGTCTTTCACATAATTTACTGAAAGCTAAAAAGTAAACATATGACTTGTTACATTGAAGTTAGACTAAATATAAAAACACTTTACATGCAGGAAGATGTGTCCTTTACGTAAAGTCTTATTATATAAAGTAAATACAACTGCTCTAGTGTATAACTTGTAATGTAGAGAGCGTCATAACACATACTGTCTCGTGGTGTAATCGTGAGCATGTTCAGCCACAGACGTGAGGCCCGGGGTTCGGAATTTTTTTTTTTGACATTGGGTATAGTGCCAGTATGAATTACAAATTACATGCCAGTACGAATTACAAATTACATGCCAGTACGAATTACAAATTACATGCCGGTACGAATTACAAATTACATGCCAGTACGAATTACAAATTACATGCCAGTACGAATTACAAATTACATGCCAGTACGAATTACAAATTACATGCCAGTACGAATTCTTAATTCAATTCTCAACAGAATCCTTATATCGCAGCTGCAGAAATTATGGACAAGTAGCTATCCCGTGGATGTTCCGTCATAAATTGCATTGTTTAACATGTGGTAACATGTGCCGTTTACGCGGCCGAAATTGAAACTTGCACTTGTGCAAGTCGTTGGACATTTGCAATATTTTGTGAAATATCCTCGCGAAGCCGGGACGGATTGCTAGTATGTCATATGTTCCTATATTAAGGTACGAGTGTACTCAACAGTTTACATTTAGAGCCGTCAGGTACTCTAGACTATGTGCACTAAAAGAAATGAGGTTAAGTGTATGTATAACATGTTGAACTTGAGACTTCATTTAAACACACTTTCTGTAGAAGAGGCTTACTGTATAATAAATATTAAGTAACAAGTCCATTGGATTTTATGTTTTACAAATTACGCCAATGTACTTTTCCCGATTCTAAGGAAAATTTTGTAGAAAGGGACAATTAATTGTTGCGTGGACGGCGTGGTTTTTAATTATATTAAAATTATTGACTCGAAACATTTAAGCATGTTTGTTTATATGAATATTAAACGTGTTGTGTTAAATGACTCCAAAATTTCTAGATAAAAATCAAGCTGTATGTATGGAAAAGTATGACATTATGGTGTCATTCAGAGTCACAGTAACGTTTCGAATGGGCGTAGCCTGCGAGCGAGAAAGCAGACACGACTTCTTTACCTTATTGGGCAATGCGTTCAAGGAGAACCGCTGTCTCGAAAACGTATATCTCTATAAAGAAACTTACGGTCTGCTTACAGACAACCAGATGTTGTCATGAAAATTTAATCTAACAAAAATCAGCTGCGATATTATTAGTATTTGTCTGCCTGTATCACTCCTCAAAATAATCTGAATCTAAACATCCTTATCTATATCAAGTCCCATGCGACAAAATGCCATCGAACGAACATATTTATAGAACACAAATCATATGTCATTATCCATCCATAAGCCAAAGACAAACAGACAAACATACATACATAATAAACAAATAACGCTCGAAAATCATCAACCGCCTTATCTTACTTGCCGTCGGGTGGAAAGCGACGTTTTAAGTGGGAAATATTTTATCTATCACATTGTGAAGCTTAGTGCGACTGATAACTGAGACTAAATACCAAGTTAAACATTTGCAGGTATTACGTATAAATAAAATGATTTTATTGTTCGTCATACGTTTTATTTGTTATCTCAACAGGTCTTTGATATATGCAAACAATCAGTTGAGCCCTTTGTGGATCAGCATCGCCGAAAGAGTTATAATTGTTATGTAGACGTGTTGCTTTCCTTCCCTCTAATGGACCACCGGAAACTCACGAACGGTCGAAACGCGACAGCGTTTTGCGGCACAATCGTGTGAGCTGGAGGGAGATCCCCGGTCGCGACTGCCTATTTAATTGACAACACGTTTATGTTCTGCGACGGCCTAATGGCGTCTTCACATGCTATACTCATCATCGTCGCTGCCATCTGTCCCGTTATTGCTCCTGTAGAAGGAGTACTCCTTTACGCACACTTGACGTGTGGTAAGCTGGCGAATGCGTGCCGTGAGCGTTATGACAACGCGACTAAACAAATTTGAGTGATACAAGTTACTGAAGATAAAAAGAGTTACGTTTCATATATCACCGTAGAGGCAAAAGAGATGCGAGCACAGAATTTCATTCTCTTTGCCAGTTACGTTTTATGTAATTATAGAAGTTTTACTTCGGTGTGGTATAAAACACGCTCATTTTTTACTTCGGTGTGGTATAAAACACGCTCATTTTTTACTTCGGTGTGGTATAAAACACGCTCATTTTTTATTCGGTGTGGTATAAAACACGCTCATTTTTTACTTCGGTGTGGTATAAAACACGCTCATTTGTTACTTCGGTGTGGTATAAAACACGCTCATTTTTTTCGGTCCTGATCTTCTGCGGAGATAATCCCAATACAGCTTCAATTTGAAGTTAAGGGGATCCCGCTCCCGCAAATGGGACAGATGCATTCCTGATATGAAAGTTTTAGTATTAGGTTCCCCCATTCCGCTACGCTCTTTATCATCATCATTATCAGCCCCTATCGGTCCACTGCTGGACATAGGCCTCTTTCCATGAAAGCCATGACGACCGATCTCCTGCTACCCGTATCCACCCCGGACCGGCTACTGCACGGAGATCGTCTCCACGCCTGGTCCTGAACGGTTGACCAACACTGCAATTTCATTAAACGCGGCCTCCACTCCAGAACCTTACTGGCCCGTCTGCCATCGGTTTTTCTGAGTGTGTAACCAACTCATTGCCACTTCAGCGAGCTTATTCGTTGCATGATTTAGTGATTAGTTCTCTGCCTTATGAGTTCGTTACGAATTCTGTCGGATGCATCGACGTATCGCCAATCGAGCTGAGACCGCTGTAAAGCTTACAGAACTGCCCAGGCTTCTACAGAGTCAAAAGTTTTTTCATAGTCCACAAAGGCAAGGCACAGCGGCTTATTGACAAAAGGACAAAATTAAAAATATTTATAGCCCTCTTAACACGGGTGCGCCTCCTGCTCTAAGAAGCTCGACTGTAATTCCGTCCTTCCCCGGAGACTTTACTCCTTTAAGCTGCGCAAGAGCCAGACTATCGTTGTTTGTCCTCCCGTAATCAGAGCGGACATAAATCCGCTCTGATTACGGGAGGACAAACAAGGCCAATCCAATTGCATCGAGGAGTACGACAGGGGGATGTTATTTCCCCGAAACTGTTCACTAGTGCTTTAGGATATCGTACGTATACAACTTGCTATAGAAAGCTTCGATATCAGATGAGGCCTCGGCGTAGAAGAAGTGGTAACCCCAGAATCAGTCCTAACCTTTGTCAGATAACTTCTTGCAAGCTTCTCCACAAAAACCTACGACCCTCTGTTCTGCTCAATCGCTTTGAGAAAAATAGAGGGTCGAAGGTCTTGAGTTGCTGTATTTGACCTGCGAAGGTCTCGGCGTATTAGTTTTCGGATGCGCTTTGAAAGAAGCTTGACATCGGCAGACGAAACGTCTTCGTGTGCTCTGCGCTCCCTCACAAGTCCAAGCGTCTCATCTGAGAATTTTGCTTTCCTGCTCGTATACTTAATCCTACAATATCCTTCACCCAGGTACCGCATACAACCAATCAGGCCACTCATGGCCTCGTCAATGGTCATTGTAGTTTCGGAGATATCTGGGGCATCGTATCGGTTTTTTTTAATTCCAGCCGGAATTTTTCGGAACCTACCGTGGTTAGGCGGAAGTTAGGTGGGAGTGTCGACTGTGCTAATCGTACTAACCAATCGGTGATCACTTCCGGTTTTAAATCTGTCGATCACAGAGACATTCCCAAATATATGTTTCGGTCTGTCACAATAAAGACAATCTCGTTCCTTGTCACAGTATCGGGGCTCTGCCATGTCTACTTCCTATGGTACTTCTTCTTAAAATAAGAGTTCATTAAGAAGAGGCCCTCTTTCCCGAAGAAGTTTACCAGCATTTGCCCCCTGCGATTTCGACTTCCCACTCCATGTGGTCCCAGACTCGATTCGACACCATTTCGTACTCCCACCTTGGCATTAAAGCCCCCATTACATTGAAGTGTGCCTTACAGGTGTTATGTAAGGCCTTTGAGACATCCTCATAAGTTTTCTTCACGTCTTCATCGGAATGTGTCGAGGTTAGTGAGTTCTATGATTTTGAAGCTGTACCTCTTAGTGAGTTTAAGTATAAGATCCACCACCCTACCCGACACACTAGAGATTTCGACGATGTTGCTTACGAGGGACTTATTCATGAGGAATCCTACGCCGCCTTGTGGTGGAGTGTCGCCTTCACTGAAGTAGAATAGTTGACCCGATGGCAGAGTTATGGTGTCCTCATCTAGTCTTCGGTCTTCACATAGCCCCAGAACGTTCCATCGGATTTTTCCCAGTCCCACCTCCAGCTCAGCCTAGTGGTTTTCTAGTTTGAGCGTTCGTCTGTTATACGTTGCCAGGTCAAATCGATGGTAGCGATCCGGAGCCCGGAGATTCTTAGCACCCCTTGTTCCACCGTCGCCGTGGCCGCTACCATGGCCAGGACCAGTGGAACTACCGAATCCTATTACTGTCGGCCATTGGAGGTGAATGCTCATAATTTCCACACTGAGCAGGCGGATTGGCTATTGCAGATAAGTTTCGGACCGGTGCCACTGCTGCCTGTCGCCGATCTGATTGATGGTACCGCCATCACTCGGCGCGAGCGCCGTCCGGTGCTCCCGTCTATTTCACTGTCACTATGAAACAGTCGGGACACTAAACAACCAGTTCGCTAAAGCGTCTTCGTTGTTAACTGACTAGTGCGCTTTGACTCTTACGTCACCCTGGGCTTGGAATGATGGTGAAGGTATTCTTAGGCCGCCCCCACACAGCCAGTCCCCACACACTCTTGCTAACATATATAATGTAGCAAACAAACAAACACCCCCACATACATGTCGGCACTCGGCACTCGCTTGATAGCTCTTTGATAGTATAACACGAGCTTCCTGTCGGCCGTGATAAGTGCTAGTCCCGGTCGGCTAGTGCTCAGCCCCTACTCATCTCGTCTGCACTTAGTTGGAACTGTATAGAGCAGCTGCTCCTAGCCGAAAATCATCCAAAAATATTATCATCAGTAGCCAGAAGATCTCTCTCTACTGATGAATATGTACTAAGAGGCAATGTTTAAACTAAACTGGGCTGTGGTGACAAGGATACCTCCCATTTATATGATACCGCAGTGAAGTGAGGAGCCGGTGAACTATTAAAGGGGAGGAAGGAAGGAGGGCAACTCATCTGCATGACAACAATAATGCGGATGTCCATGGGCGTTGTTAGTCGTTGTCATCCTATATTATGAAAAGAAATTTGACATCCCTAATATATTAAATTATGAGCCACAATTTAATACTGCTGAAAATATGGCCTATATATTTTACAGCATACGGGGCCAAACGAGCAATCGGATGACTACCGACACCATGGACATTCGCATGATCGTTACGTAGATGCATTATCCTCCTATCACCCCCCCCCCAATGGGCCACCGGCTACTCACGAAACGCGACAGCGACGCTATCCCTTAACGCCGGTATCAAGTGAGAGAGAGGTACTTCCCCGGCCGTGCCAGCCCAATTCCGTTGCATAGGAGGATGCAGTATCATGCACCATGTACGGCAGTACCTCCTCCTATGCAGCAATGCACTACCTCTGCCTAATAACTAAGTGTGTGTAAATGCATATTTATATATGGTACTCTGTTTGGTGGGTGACGGTCCAGCCTGTCATGTCACAGGCCAGAAGTTATCAGTATTATAAAACAACATAATTTTATTTAAAAACAATCTGATTATCTTAAACATTACACTGATCGTTATATGGATAGCTGGTGCGTATCATTAACAATCACGAGGGCCCGAGTTATCGACGAATGAACTAAAATTTAATTAACCCCCAATTTATACTATTAATATAAAGCTGAATAGTTTGTTTGTTTGACGCGCTAATCACATTAAATCAGGAACTACTGGTACAATTTTTTGTGTTGAACAGCCCCTTTATCAAGTAAGGCTATAGGATATATACCATGACGCTACGACTAATAGAACTGGAGTTACGCGGGTAAAGTCGCGAGTCAAGTCGCTTTATATATTACCTACAGTAATATACAAGACGTATTACTCTCTCTCTTTCTTTCCATTTTCACTGACAATCAACTTCTGTTGACTTCTTTTCCGTAACGCTTTCGTCACACATTGACCAGCTTGGGGAGTCCCAAGTCAAGAAGAAATATACTTCAAAAACGAATAAATTATACGTGTCTCAGAAATAACGTCTTAAACGTAAGTAGTTCTTATCTACACGACATGTTGATGTTGGTCTGAAGAGCACTGAAAAATTTGTCACTCGTCTTATGATGTGCTTTTTACAGTGTGAGGAAAGGAGTGAGAGAGATCAGAGGTTTTGATGAGTGTCGACGATCATAGACTTCAGTATACTTGATGTGCCGTCGTGTTGTCCTCTTCCCTTCGCACCTCGCTCCTTGAGCCACTAGAAATTCAAACGCCGCATGAAACGCCAAGGCATTGCTGTCACTTGCGGCGGTTTGCGGCCCTCCCCAATTGTACCGGCCCAATTCGGCTAAAATGAAGTACGAAATTACGTCTTAATAAAAAAGGGGATCAGCTATCCAGTTATACACATCAGTGGTCGTGTATCACCACCTCCCGCTTATTTGCTCGTAAATTGATCCGGTGCTATTATCACGTAACTTGATATCAAGGTCAGTATGTGGTAAGAAGTAGTGCGTGCATTGCAGCTGAATTGAACTGGCACGATCGGGGAAGTATCTCTTCTGGTGACGCAAGGTGTTTTGGTGGAAGGAGGGCCTCTGTAAAACCTGTATATGGATGTTTATGAGCGTGGGTAATCGTCAAAGTACTCGTTTATACTACTCGTATGTAAAAAGAATTAGCAACACCCCGCGTCTTCACCCGCGTAACTCCGGTCCTATTTATAGTAGCGTCATGCCATATAGCATATAGCTTTCCTCGATAAAGGGACTACTCAACATGAAGATACTATTTAAATTCGGGCCAGTATTTCATGAGATTAGCGCGGTCAAACAAAAAACTCTTCAGCTTTATATTATTAGTATAGCAACTATTATAGCATCCACTTGTCCGTAAGTTTCTAGTTTGGTTACACTGATGGTGGGCACCGGTTGTGCTATGGATGTGAACCCGCTGGCATAAACTACGCAGCATAATTGGTACAATACCACCAGTCATCCAAAATTATGTTAAAGTTAAATGTCCAGAGTTAGTTTCTATAATTCTTAGAAATATGTTTGTGGGACCCCAATCAATTTTCGATGCCGTAAGCTTCGTAACATTTCATCAGGTGACCCAACAGTTCAATTACTTTATATCCAATAAAAACTAAGCATACAAGTTGCTTAAGTTAAAAAAAACCTTGTATAGATAATTGGATTATTAAGGTAACAATTTTGATGACTTGAATGGGTCTCCTCTCTAGGAGGCAAATGTACTTATATCTAGGAAATTATATTGTTGATAAGTACTTACTAAAATGAATGATTTTCCAATAGAAATTGGCAAGTACGTGGAATATTCAATATTAAAATCAAATACAGTCTACATCTTTAAAATTAAAATATTTAATAGCAATAAACTACATATGTCTTTATCTAATGTAATATCTTTAAATTGGAACTTTGTATATTATGTTGCGTATACTATATAAATGAAATGGATTCAAAACTCTATTGTTCAAGTTTGCATAAATATTTACTGTAACACCGAACATTTATAATACCGAAATATTTTGTTACAGTAATTAGCAGTGACAATAACAACATGACATATAGATTTGCGTGTGTCAAAAGTTTACTGAAATTCATCCGTAACCTTGAACCTACACTGATAAGCACGATGTAGGCTGGCAGCGCACAGCACAGTCGAACAGCAGTCGTTCAGGATGGAGCAGGGCCAGCTCTGGAGACAGCACGTCATGGCAGGCGTCGGTATGTGTGTTTACTTAATGTGCCGCAAGTGACCAGTGACATTTAAGATTTGAAAATCGAGCGGGATTAAATTTGCCACTGGGGTATAAAAAAGTAAATATTTGAATAATTCTAAAACATGCCATAGGTAATATTATATTGTTTAGTTTTATTTTTAAATAGTAGCCAAGATAAGTAAATTGGTAGCAATATTAATATTTAAAAATCATAAAGATAAATATAGATTTCTTTTTATATAAGTTATTAGCCGCTGAACGTTTTATATATTTGATTTTTAATGTAGGCTGTTTCTTTAAAGCTTCAGTAGAGTTTAGATAGAATTTGTGATCTCTCTTTAGGCTTCCAGATAGAAGGATGTTTTTCAAAAGTCTCCGTCACTGCAAGTAAAGAGGGGCCCAAAGTTTTTTCTTCTCCATATTACAAATCACAAGTTCGATGCAAAAATTAAAACGAGATGATAACTATGATGACTATAAAATTCACGACACGAGTCTTTGGAGGCCGGATTCTGTATCTAAAAAGGAAGTGCTTCGTTCGGTGGACGTTACAGTTGGATCCAGGTCTCATAGACTACAAGTGACATCCATCCATCGATCCAGGTCTCATAGACTACAAGTGACATCCATCCATGGCCGTCTCTTATTGTCTGCTCCGTGAGTTTGCAGGCTAGTCGCAGTGTTATATATAAATTTCAGCTTGACGCCTGTAATAAATCCTTAGAAAAAGCTTATTGACAGTTGGATACGTAGTACATCGGAGATGAGAAAAAATTTTGAGTTTCGAGTTCTATTCATGCCACACATTTCCACATTTGTAATACATATGACAAGCTAAAGTCTTTCTGTTCTCCGAAAATCATGATATTCATCCAAGGGAGTCCGCTTACAGCAGACATAATTCTAACATAACGAAGTAGCCCCAAAATTAGTTAACTACGCTTATAACTTATATTTGTAAATTATTTTATATGAAATGAGTGAAAACGCTACCATAGCAAGATGTAGGGACGTGCTGCATCGCAGAAGAATTGGGCCTACAAGGCCGTGTACCGTGACATCTTCACTGTCGCGTTTTGTGTGGTCTTTGAGTAGCGAAATTCTTAAAAAGGCCCCGATTGCTCGTTTGTACCCCAATACTAAAAAACAATATTTTTGTTATAAAGGCTACTTACAAACCACACAAGACGCTATGGTTGTCAGTTTACGGCGGTGTCATGCGCGCGAGAGGTACCTCTCTGAACGTCCCGGTCCAATTTTCTGCAATGCAGCATATCATTATTTGGCCTTGTTCGAACGCACGATGCACGCAGTGATTATCATGGAACCCTTAAATATATAGCACAGCGTTAAACACCACTAGGAGGCTGTTTATGGGCCCCTACCGAGGCTCATAAACATTGCCACAACCAGAGGTTACACGCACGCAAAGCTTTATATTTTCGAATTGGCGATCAGAAATTTCGCAAGCCGCATAGAAATCCGCAACACTTCACACCTGTTTTACTATTGTATAAGTAGGCCTACAAGACGCGCATAGCCATTTTTGTAAAACACGCACAGATATTTTTGGTGTCCATTCCTAGTGGAAACGAAATAGGGAGCGCGGTATAAAAATATTATGGGGAGTAACATCGTGTAAACAATCATAACGATTTTACTTAATGTCGCTTACAAGTCATGTGCACCTTTCGTTTCACAATTTAATAAAATTTAATTACTATTTAATTGAATGGGCCCACTTAAGAAAAGAAGGAAAAGGAGGGCAACCCATCAGAGTAATTATGCATATGTTCATGGGCGATACTATATTTAAAAAAAAATCACGAAGATGTACCTATTGTGTGAAGAAAAAATGGCGAACTAAAGACGTAAATTTTATAAAACAACTAAAGAAAAATAAACTACTAATGACGAGACAGCGTGGTCATATGGTTTTAGCCTGTCCGTGGGACGAATCTTACAACAAACAACAAAACAATCAGAATTACGTTCGTACTTCGTTCTAGTCGAAGAGACTGTACTAGTAGTTCTAGCATGTCACGTGTCGGGGCTGACATAACCACGTGGTCAATTATCACTATTTTAAATACGCTTATGTTTCCCCATAAAATATTTGATAAACATTAGGTTTTGGTCAAATCGGTCAAAGTAATTATGTTATCGTGGCGAGAGGGTCAAGGTTTTGGCCAGAAATTGCGCGTCCATTCATAATGTTATAAATAATATACTCGTATTTTATTGTTTACAGAATATAATTCTATTCTATTTTTATCAGACTAAACTAGATCTCTCTATCTATCTATTTACATAGGGGGCAAATCTTTAACCTTTGATGACTACCAACGCCCATAGATATTTGCATAGAGATTATGCCATATTTCTCGGTCGTGGCGGACCAGTTCGGTTGTAACGCATCATGCCACTACCTCTTAATATTTGTGGGTGTTACGTTTGTTTCTACAGGAATGTTGCGATTTTGATGCGGTTTTAAACATTATGTTGTAGTGAACCTCGCGACCACATCCACGGGGTACTGCATGGGATGGACGTCCCCCATGAACCCGCTGCTGTC
Organism: Eumaeus atala; assembly: GCA_017140195.1. Taxonomy (NCBI): domain Eukaryota; kingdom Metazoa; phylum Arthropoda; class Insecta; order Lepidoptera; family Lycaenidae; genus Eumaeus; species Eumaeus atala. Next base: position 183,869 of record JAFELO010000066.1, read on the forward strand.
CAATGAGAACAGGACGGACGAGTCTCCGCTGCTCCACGGACCGGCCACCCACAGCGAGCTAACCTGGATGGCTGCCGTGCTTAATATTGGAGCCACATTGGGTAAGCGTAATACTGCATTGCAGCCGAGGAACAAGTCCGGGGAGGTACCTCTCGCTCACATGATACCACTGCAAATTGACAGTGGTTTGTGTGTCGCCGTCGGCCCACTAGAAGGCCCCTTTACCTTTAACTTCTAATCGTCCGCTGGTAACTCATTGTTTAATTCACGTTTACTCAAAATCACTTTACAGATTTAGATGAAACATGGCACTGATGACTAATAATAATCTTTACGTATAATAATGATGTCGTCCTAGCGTCAGCTACGGTGGCCATCTGTAAAGGGGTGAGCCAACTGCGCCGTACATATTAGAATGCACAAGCGTGTGCACAAACTCTTATATTCTGATGGGAAGTCAATCCTACGCGACCGGAGAAAATCAGGCGTATGGCCGCCGGCTTGACGTGTGCTCCGAGGCACGAGGGTGTAACACCCGCCACCTTCTTGACTTCGGACTGTTAGAAATTAAAACCCCAACAACACTTTGGTCCGACGCGGACCGGATATTAAGGAAAGAGTGTGTAGAGAAAAAATATGAAAAAATACTGTCTGTATGTTTGTTTGTACCGCATGAAATTTGTTTTGTTGTATATCTAATAAGACCGGGCAACATAGGCATGGGAAAGCATCTGTTTTGAAAACTGGAGCATCTGAACTAAGGGAATGAAGCCGCGGGCACCAGCTAATTTGGGATTACGTAGTAGTTACGTAACGTAAACGTGGCACAGGAACACTGCGATCCCTAGAACACAACACTTTAGGATAATATAATATTGTACTGCTCGCGTGTCATCGTGTGTGCCGTATGCCCTTATTAGAGGCTGGAAAGTAATAATTTCAGGTAAATATACTAAAATTGAACTTACTTCAGTACAAACTTGTATGGGTATTAGAGAAACTATCCTTTGATGTCACATTCAAGCTGAAATGTACACAAGATGGTGCTGATATTTGGTACAAGCTTCCGTTACACACTAAAATAGAACTGTAAACTGATAAATCCAGATTAGCCACTTCCGCTGGCTCACATAGTTAAACAACTTAAATAATAAATCGTTAAAATAACATTATTATATAAATTTTAAATACTGGTGGGTGATGTTCATATACCCTCTTTTGGGAATGAACGAACACAAAGTACTTTTATTAGTGAATCAACACTGGCCCCAACACACGAGACGTGTGAGGGTCTTTAGAGTCCTAATGTATGTCGTGTGATGTATGTCGTGTGTTAGGGTCGTGTGCCCGTATGTCACAGACGTTTTACTCCGAGATGTTTTTTTTTTTAAATAGAATAGGGACAAACGTGAAATCGGAGCCTTTTTACGACTGCCGAAGCCCATTAACATCCACATAGCGAAACGTTGTCCTGCTACCGCCCCCCCCCCCCAATCCCCGCAATGGGTGACCGGCGACTCACAAATCCGCTTCCCATTCCGCTGCGTAGGAGGAGGTAGTGTCATGCACTGTGCATGGCAGTATCTCCTCCTATGCAGCATGGCAAAACCTCTTCCTAAATTCCGATATGGTACTGGACTTTTGAAATATAGACAGTATTTTTTTTCGTGAAGGCACAGTCGTTTGAGATGTCATTGCCTTTTTTTGTGTGAGTAAATATCTCTTACGGAGGTTTACAATAAGTATTTGATTATGATAATACTGTCTGTGATATTCGCTTCTAAATTCGTAAAAACTCTATCTTTTGAATTACCGAGAGGAATAAAAAAGGATGTTATATTATTGTTTTCAATAGAAAGTTGGTTTAACGAATCAATTTGGTACTTTTTGAGGTATGCGATTTTTTTTGGTTTGCTGCTGCGGAACCCTTCATAGGCGAGTCGGACTCGATCTTGACCGGTTTATTTTAATCGGCTGATATCCGGCAAAACCAAATGTTATGCCAAATGGTTGCTCTCCTTTTAAAGCGCACCATGGAAATAAAACCACAATAATTATATTAATGATAATAAATAAAGAACAATCAGTCTACTGTATTTCCCCAAATATATTTTCAAAAATAATTAATTACTTTCAGGTCCCTTCATCGGAGGATACCTCTCATCGCACATTGGCAGGAGACGGGGTTTGTTGGTGTCCATTCTTCCCCTACTGGTCGGCTGGGCGCTGGTCCTCATTGGTACCAGTATGGTGTATCTGTACATCGGCAGGATCTGCTGGGGCGTCGCTGTGGGGATGCTGTTTACCATAGTGCCTATGTACTGCGCGGAAATAGCCACGGTAAGATCTTACAGCGTAAGAGGGAAAACCAGAAATATTCTTTTTGTGTATTCCATAAAACAAAGACGTAAAGTGAAATTAAGAAATTGTCTCCGTGGTGGAGTGGTCCAGGCCCGACGAACCCCGCCGTGAATCACAGAGCTTTTGTAAGTGAAAAACACTTATTGAGCACTCTCAAAGCGTCGCGAGGAAATCCAAGTTCGTGTAGTTGAAGTCCGAACTCATCTATGATTGGTTCCTCTGCGGAGTTGAAGTCCGAACTCATCTATGATTGGTGCCTCTGCGGAGTTGAAGTCCGA